>BMAV01003087.1:10648-23471 GCA_019973955.1 Trichonephila inaurata madagascariensis
TTAAAAAGTTTCATGACCGAAAAATTTTTCAGTGTTAAATTTTCTCTTGAATGCTAAAAATGTAATTTACAAAACACTTTCAATGCATGGTTACATTTGTGCTTAATCACAAAGTAACGATTAAAAAATTTAACAACATGACTCGGTAAATGTTTTCTTTCCTAATGAAGTTATTAAATAAGCATACGCGATAGAACTCTAGATAATCATATTATCGATTACAGCTTTTATCTACGTTTACTTTAAATACCTATTTCATCAATAACCATTCTGTTTTTAATGCAAATGAATAGGATTAATACGGTGTGTAATCTTTCCCACGTAATTACGGTTTGACATGGTACGCGAAAATAAATTATACCGCATAAATTATTATGATATATGTCATTAAATGCGATTGTGCTTTTTAATAGTCAGTCTTAATACCTCTAGAAAAGTTACATTTCAGAAAACTATTCGAGATTTCAATTAAGTGTGACATTTTCCTTAAAGTTGTCACACTTCCATTTTTTCCATTTAAATAGGTTATTATATAATCATCCTATGTAAACTTAGTTGATGCTAATTTTGTCATTTTGTATCCCTTTTTTTTTTGTATCTCAATTATTTTGTAAAATGCATCAAATTATACGTAAGCCTTTTATTATCGTTTGCTTTGAACTCAATAGTTTATCATTTATTCGAATTTATCTACTTCCTTTATTTATTGTTGTACGATCGTCTGTTATTATTAAAACAAATGTCGTTTTAATTTATATACGTACCGTCGTTTTGTCGGGAATCGATTGTTTTTTTAGTACAACTTTTTTCTGCGATTGAAATATACAATTAAAAATTCTAAAAACTAAGGTTTTAATCTAATCAAAGTTTCCAGTCTTAAAATGACATCACACAAAATGACCATTCAATCGGGCATTCAATGGCATTTCTTTTTTTTCTAATTCACTTATAATTAGATTAAATGTATTGGAATCACAAAATTTTGTTTTAATCAGAAAAATATTACCACTCTTGGCATGCAGTTAAATTAAATATCTATTTGAATTTACTTTAAAATATTTTCAGCAAAAAAATAAAAAAAATTCTCACGTTGGCATTTTGTGTAAGTGGAGTGCTGACTCAGGTGTCGACTTCGTCATCTGACAATTTTTCAGAATTACGAGTCATTTTGACCAACGGAAAGAGACAACCGGAAAACTTTCAGTATTTCTCATTTTTTTAAATATCGTAAAAAGCCTCTAAATTCCTATTACGAATATCACAAACATCAAATATTCATATTGAAATTAAATAATGGTGATAATAATTTAAGAATAGAAAAAGAATATCGCACAAAAGAAAATTAAAAATCGGTATTAAATTAGTCATTTTACAGCTAAATATACATAAGATAAATTAAAAATTTCAATTCTATATTAAGAAAAATTCTTTTTTTATACCAAATCAAATATTTTATTCTATTTATTACTGCATTTAGGTAACATCAGAACTTTCCATGGTTCCATTAAATGAACGCCCGATTGAATTTTATTCTAATCTTTGAACTTAACATAATAAAAAATCAATGAAGTGAAAAATTTAAAAATCACTTCCTGTGTACTCAAGACATTTAATCGGTGATTACTTTTAATGTTTGCTGAATCTACTTGAGAGAGAAGTCATTAAACTCTCTCCTAAGTTTTCCCAAATCCATGAATTAATTTCCCAACCGTTTGAAATGTTCTATTCCGCATTTTTTGAATTCTGGATTAATTCCTAATAATAGAAAAATACAGCTTTAAAATACGAAGGAAAAAAGAAAAGAAAAAAAAAGTCCAAGACGATTTTTATCGCTTTACACAGAGATTAAGAAAAATTTATTGGAAAACTTTATTTTGTTTATCAAAACATTACGTTGCTTACTCATCCAGAACAAGAAAGACCGACTCCTATAAATAATTCTATTCTTATTTTATTTGTATGTAGATGAATAATCTGATTGGAACGAAATGCGTCACGTTCGTGCACCGTGTTCTATTGCGGAGGTTTGAGATTAGGGCGGGAAAAGAACTCAGAAAAACATTTCTTTTTCGAATATTCGTCGTCTGCTATTCTCGCGCGTGTCGTCGATCCAGACATTCTTTTCCTTGCCCATAAAGCGTGCAAAAATATTAACTGTAGTTATTTGTAGTCTTCAGAAGTAACAGTCCTCTTGGCTCAGATAGTATACGGGTCATAAATGACGGAATTAATGATTGTAGACTTGGAATGTTGACCGCACGTTTTGGTGGCCTTAGGGTTGGTGCTGTCCCACATAGAGTTTCAGTCTCTTCACATTTGTGCGTGCATTTATCAAAGGCACGCCGCTTTCAGGGTGTTTGATGAGTGCATTACAAAAAAATATAGGCCAGATATTCTGAGTTAGGCCTATTTGTATAGAAATATTTTTCAGTAAACGATGTAATGAGTATTAAGACGAATTTGGTCTTCAGAAAAATCAGCCAATCAATTGAAGACGAAACTTACATAGCACTTTACGATATTTTAATCTCTAGTTACCAATGTTCTGTAAAGAATGGGACATTTTTTGTTTTTTATTCAGTTATAATAATTTGATGGTTATCTTTCGTATGATTTAGTTTAATCGGCCTCATATTTTGATTTATATTTTAGTCCTACGACGATCTATTATAACCCATTTGTCAGCAGTATTTAATTTTCTATCTAAAAAAAAAGTTGTATATTGAAATAAAGATAAAATTCTGTGTTGGAACTGCTCAAAATGAAGCAGACATTTATTGCAAAAAAATGTTCACATGGTAAAATATAGAATTGACGCTACCACAGAATCAGATTATCATCGTTAAAATACAAAAGCAGATTACTATACGGGTTATAATGTATTGTTTCGGGAATCTTGTTAACAAAGGCCATTTGTGCTGTAATTCATTTCAGCCATTTATTATGAATAATTTACAAATAAATTAACGGGAAAATGTCGTAAAAATGAATCATTGATAAAAAAATATTTTTAAAAAAAATTTATAAAATGGTACCTAATATATAGATATTTAAATTCCAAATAAATTTCCTATCACTATATTAGTTTATTTTCTTTAATAAGAATAACAAGCGAAAATTAATAAAAAATTTAAGATTTGAAAGCCATTAAAAATTGTTTCAGGATAATACTTTAGTTATTTTAAACAATATTCCAAATATTACTGTGTTTTAAAAAAGACATTTTCAAAAAATTAAATTATATAGATAATTGTAATCTCGTAATATAATAACTATTAAAATGAAAGAAATTTTTTTTATGTGCTCTAGAAACAAATCTTATCAAAATCAGCAATATCACCTGGAGGAACTTAAAAAATTCTATAAGCTTTTGATAAAAATTAAATGAAAATATTTTATTTTAGTACGAACTGTTTTTAATTCTTAATACGAATGGGCTAAATTCATATATGACGTCAAAATCACATAATAAATGACAAACAAGTGTTTCTAGCCAATCAGTTTGTAAATTCATGTGATGTCATAGTCACATAATAAATGCAATCATGTGTTTCTAGACAATCGGTTCAAAGTTCTCGTTGTTGTCAACTTTTTCTTTCTGTAGAAACTTTCTTTTAAAAAGTGCATATTTGTCAACAATTATAAATAAATAAAACATACTTGATATGAAAATACACGTATAAAATAAGAGTTATTGTTTTTGGGTTGTTTTTTTTTAATTTTAAAACCTTTGGATGAAATTTTTTTTATAATACTTGGACATCTTTAATCAATTATGAAACTTGAAATTTTATCTAAATTTTACAAATAGAATAGTTATTCGGAGGTAAAATAATAGCGCATTGCGATGACTAAAAAAATTCATCACACACACATATATTTCTATTTTAATAAAAGTATACATATCTTGATGGAAAAAAAGTACAAAATGTGGAATATATGAAAATTTGAGAAATCAGTTTTTAATTACATCATGTGTTGAATAATTTCAACATGTAAATTTTCGTTTTATAAATTTTTTATTGATTCACATTTTACGTTAATTTTCCCCGCTTGAAAAATTTATACTAAATATATACGCTACAGTAAAAGACTTAATATTTTTTAATAAAGTAAACATGCAAACATTTTACGATCGTTTTACATGAAATCGAATCGAAACTTGCAATCCATCACGAACTAGAAAGATATAAAGAACATATACGATGGACCAAAAATATATTCGAACATTCTTTAGAAATCATTAGTTTTTGGCGATTTAATCACATAAAAAAAAAGAATCGGAAAGACGATTGACCCGCTCTAACAACTGCACATGCGCTCAGGTGAGTTGATTCTCGAGTGCAGTGACACGTCAAACCGTACAGCTTTCTAAGAGATAACAGTTATTGCTTATTTGGCGACAATGAATTCCTTTTTTCGTTGATAAATGGAAAAATAGAACGAACTTATAAATGGCTGTTTCGAAATGAATAGTAATAATCCATTCTATTTGTCACTATAACATAATAAATAATATTAAATCTTGATATTACTACAAAGTTTCGCAAGAAATAAATTTATTTTAAAATTTGGCGATAAGTGTGCAGATTGTTTTGGCGATCAGCTGTTAGAACAATATTCTTACAACCCCGGCGCGCCTGAATTGCAAACATTATGAATGGCAAAAACATCGTCCGTATGCGATGTTTAACTTCTGATATTCATTTTTGATGTGATTTTGTGACATTTTTGGAAATCTTTTGGATTATTTGAACCTCTGAACACCCCTCATATTTTGGATTACTATCCGGAAGAACGTTTTGACTCATTTTTCAACGACCGATCTTCAATTATGGGTTTCTTTCAGCAGATTGGAACATTTTTACAACAGCGGTAAGTTTTATTTAATATTTATGTTTGATACTATGATTTCTATTCAGAATTCGCGATTATCAATTACAGCAAAAGTGGTTTATTTTTTAAAGAAAATTTTAAAGTATTGGAAATGTATAATGTTCGAATCACACAATTTTATACGTAGCTTAAACCATTTATTTTCGATTCCGTAACATTAAAAACATGATTTTTTTCTTTCGAAGAAATAAATCTTTCTTTATTCAAAATACTGTTTTATAAATTTTCAAACGTAAGCAATCAGCTTGAAGATTTTTAAAAATAAACGTTTTTGCGTGGAATTAAATTTCCAAACAAAAATGTTTGATTGAAAAATTGATTCAAATTAATTCCATTGTTTCTTTCGTTATCTTAATGCTTAAAATTTAGAATTATATATTTTCTCGCATAAATTCTTTACCGGAATTAAATCGTGTAAAAATTGTATTAATGATATTTTCACGAATTGATCTGATTTTAATAAGTTTTTTACGTAAATGAGAGAGAGATTTATTTGGTACAATTTATATTAATTCTAATGACAGTAAGAATTATTATACGCAAAATAACATATTTTCTGCAACTAGTATTTTTTGTTAAAATTTTTGAAGCAATTACTTTAGAATTCGAAATGTTATTGTTTTATTCTAGAAAGTGTGATTTTTACCGTAAGTAATAATGATTCTATATATATTTATTTATTTTAATTGCCGCCTAATATAAACATAGGAGTAAGCTGTACAAATAAAATATTAACAATTTGTAAACTGTTCACAGGACGAGTTCATTAATTTGAACTTAATGTGTGTTGTGAATCTGTTTATATCAACCTATCCCTACGAATGTCATTTTCCAATTAAGTTATCAAGCATTAAAGTATTCGATCGAATTATTAATTTTTAACTTAGTAACAGAAAGTGATAATTAATAAATTATTAAGTGTAAATTAGTGGCTGAAGGAGCTTATTTTTTAATATAGATATTTTCAAAATAAAAATTGATTAACTCAGTACATCGAAATGCCAATTTTTTATATTTGGATGAAGAGTTGAAAGTGCTCATATTATGAATTATATAAAATATCAATACATGCTTTAAAATTTTTAAATTGATTAATCTTGCGAATTTCTTATACTGTGTTGTAAGCTTATGTTTAAGAATGGTAATAGATGCAAGCAGAAAGTTGCCATTGAATAGAATAGAATATTTATATTTATAGCTATGTACGAGTGGAATATATTTCGAATTGTTCAAGAGTACAGGAAGGCTGTTTTAACTTAGCATGAATACAATGTTATTATGTTTAAAACAATCTAATCAAAAAGTAGGGCTTTAACATATTATTTAATTGAAGGGCATTATTCGTTTGAATATTTATTTTACAGCATTAAATAGTTGTCAGTTTTTAATTTATCCCTTTTTGTGACTGTTGTTTATTGGTTGATTAATAGTTAAGGTGAAATTTCTGAAAAAAAGATGGGGAAGAGGATTTTGGTGATGTAAGCAGAGGTGTAGCTATCGCCGTATCAGCCGTATGAATGATACGGGGCCCCCAAGCTATAGCGGGCCCCAACATGTGTAACTATAATACCACTAACAGGTCTTTTATTTCTAAGAAAGGGCCCTGAAGGAGTTTAGAGAAATGCGGGGCGCATTCAGAACTAGCTACGCCAGTGGATGCGAGAGATTTTGATAAGGACTAGTCTATTGATGGGAAACACAAGGCATGTTTCTAGTGCTATGCATTTTTATGTGACATTTGCAATCGCACTGATTCAGATAAGCCGAATGGGAAATGCCATGTACACAAATGTGTGTAAGATAAGATAAAAAAAGGTTTTAAGATAAGGAGTAATGAAGATATAAAAAAATGTGCATTAAATTGAAAGTTGTAAATATTTTTTTGTCATCAATAATAAATTCGAATAAAACGCATTTTTAAAATAACAGTTGAAAAAAATCAGAGAGGAAACGTTTTTCATGGTGAACATGGTTTTTATGCATAACTTACCCCATTAGGTAAGTTATGCATAAAATCAATCTAAAGTAAAAGTGAAAAAAATATTTAACCATATAGCTGTATTTATTATGACCAAAATTTTAAATTTAAGCAATTTCGCAATTCTGGTAAATTCCAGCTAACTCGACAATTTTTTTTGTTGTCAAATCACATTGAAAAAAAAAATAATTTAGTGCAAATAAAAATTTTATTCCGGTTTTTTTTTTCTTTTCCTGGAAGGCTTCAATTTGATAATCTACAAAAAGCTGTATATAGTGTTAAGGCTACAAGTTCCTCGCCTTTTCTTCAATAAATTATCTAAAGGCAAACATTTCTTATTTATATGAACGTAATTTTTTTTGCGAATTGAATAAAAGTACAGAGTACATCAGTAAAAATAAAAAGTTTTTGAACCTTCGACTTTTTTTGGGAAGCCAAATGTGATGTGTGTGATCCAAATAACTATACATAGTGTTAAGGCTACAGGTTCCTCACCGTTTTATTTTCTTCAATAAATTATCCAAGAAAAACATTTTTCTTGTTTATATAAACAAAGTCCTAATTAGATATTATATACCATTCAATGTGATTTTCTAACTTTGAATGTGTATACATAAACTTTTACAAAAGTTTCTCTAGTTTGATGGGTAAACAATCTTGAAACAAGACAATATGTTGGTTGCTACATCTAAAACTGCTCTAAAATAATTCGCTTATTCTTTTGAACATTTCGTTCCGACTTTTAATGTTTGCGTGCTGTTCTATGTGGGTCGAGTCTTTCGCTTCCTGGTCATTGTTTAAGCCGAACGGTTAAATAATGAGCGTTATTTTTGTTTAAGCGAAGTCAATGTGTCCGTGACGAGTGACGGTCGAAGCCTTCTTCAATACGATCAGCAAAATTGTTATTAAGAAGTTGATTGGTTTGAAGCCGGAATATAATATCTGATTGAGAATACAAATAAAGAATAGATTTAAATACAGTGTTCGATCCCTTGTATTTACGAGATCATGACATAATAGATGTCTTTAAAAACTTCAAGAGATTGTATTTTTCTTTGTCGTATATACGAGTATATACCCTTTGATTTTTTTATGTGTTTTTGTTTGAAAAGTTTAATCACAGGATACTGTTATTTATCTAAGAGCTTCATTGGGTACAAAAGCTGAAATTTAATTTATTTAAATATGAAGTTTTTTTTCCAAATATAATATAGCTTAAGTTTTCTGTAAGAACGTAAATTTTAAGATGCTAAGTATGAAACACAATTTAAAATTCTCTAAAAATAAATATGAACGTTATTAGATAACAAGTAGACTATCAAAAACACATTGAACCCAAACAATGAATGATTAATGCTCCATTTTCTTTCGAATAAAAAAAGTTGCTAATAAAGAACAATCAGGAAAGCGTGGAATTTATTCAGATTTTTAAACATTCATGCGTATTTTGGAAGAAGTCAATTACTGTTTTGTAACAAATATCATTTTAGCGTAAATACTCGTAACTGAAAAGTGTTCGAAAAAGTATGTGCTAGTCATTTTTGAATAACATTAAAAAACAGATATTCATATTTTCTTATATGAATCCTATAAAATTATTATTCGATCCATGAGCTGAAAATATTGAAGTATTAGACATAAATAAAGGCAAAATAGGAGCAATATTTTTATATAGTTTTGTACAAAATACAAATCAAATTTTTTTAATTAATCCATAGAATTTCCCGTATCTGAAATAAAGTTCGAAATAAGTCTCTGATGCAGTGGCGTAACGTGCAACCCCCGCATTGCTGGGGGGCGGCAGGATTCTAAGGGGCCCAAAGCCTGACTGATGCCAAGTACGTATTTGGGCTTAGGGACCAAAACCTGATTTTGAAGGGGGCCCTAATATTCTCCGTTACGCCACTGCTCTGATGGCATTTAATGAAAAATAAAAACTTCTCTGTGTGTGAATATGGGTGATGCGCCTCCAGAAGATACTTAGTGATTCTTTCTGTTTTCTATTCTTCCAGTTATCATTTTATGCCCCCTATTCTGTTTTTGTATCCAAAGAGTTTTGTCTCGATTACTTGACATACGCTTTTCGAAAATTATGTTTAGCGTAGTTTTTAATGCCCTTTCACCAGTAAAGCCAACCAACCAACCAACGGCATGTATTAAATTTTTGTAATCTTTTCCCTCAATAAATAAGTTATATCAAAATTAATAAAATTTAAAATTTCCCTCAGAAGTACAATTTTTATTGATAAAAATAATCTTTTTTCTGATTTTTATATCTTTGACATTCAGCAAATCTCTAAAACCTCATCAATGTATAGTATTTTTTTTTTTAATTTAAAAATTTTAAGTATATATATTAAGTTAAAAAATGCATATTTAACATTAATAAATATTTGCCTTTTTACTTTCTTTCCGATAGAAACGTTACACACTCATACATCCACAGGGAAATAAACATCGAAGTAAACATGTGACCTTTGTACTTGGCTTTTTCAAGTTACTGGAAATGACGCACCTTTCAATTTGGAATGAAAAGATTTCGCAGGTGCGGCCGACCTAGGGAAGTAAATAAAATGAATGAATGAATAGTGAATCGTAAGTGGGAAAATAAATAAATAAAAAATGAATTTCGAGAAGACACTGTGAGATGAAAACGAGGAAAATTTCGTGAGTCGTTAAATTTTTATTGAGTTGTCATGTATAATTAGAATGTGGGATATTTTATGACGCTAATCAAATATGCATTATTTTTTTCTTAATTACTTTCGTGTATCATTTCTTTTTGTAAAACGCTTTTAAAAATTACTATATAAGAATCTTTTACATGTTTTGAAACTATTTTGAAGCACAGTAAATAAATATGACTCTCCAATCTTTAGATTGGATATATGCATCCCAATTGTATTTATAAATATAACATAAGTATGAGATATTCGTAGCTTTTAAGTTCATCTTGAGATGATGTCAAGTCCCAGTAATAATTACTGAAACTATGATATTTATATTTGCAGAAACATGGTAGTAAGCTCATGTCGATGACTTTCAAGTTAACTTATGAGCTTCAATATAGGTTCCAATGCTAACATTTTTGGCTAGTGTGAGATCTGTGATACCTAGGTGCCCAAATGATCACATTTTTTTCTCTCATGAGATTTTCTGTTTTAATAAAATAATATGCCAATTATATATATATAGGATACTGGATGCTCTACAGCAGGGATGGCGAACCATTAGCACGCGACACAATATTTTGGGCACGCCAGTGATCAAAACGATTTGCATTTTACTTCATAATTGTAAAGTTCACTATGCAGTATTACGAACAAACGCGAATGATCGGTGCGGTGCGGTGGGGAGTTCACTCGTTTGTTATTGTCTTTGCCTTAGTTATGTTGTGGACTTACGATGCAATGTTTGTCTACGCATAGCATCGTGAATTTCATTGACATAACTGTATTTTAAAAATAATTTGTGTTGTATTTACGATTTTTAAGTGTTAACATGGCTAGTTCAGCAAACGAATGAAAAGGGCAAGATAGTAAGTGTAACAGAGAAGTTAATCTAAAAATATAGCATTATTAGTAAAGGAGACAAAGCGGTGTGTGTTTTATGTTCTGGAATAGTGGTACGCAGAACATCGTCTGTAAAACGGCATTTTGAAACAAATGGCAAATCCTCTTGTCAAAAAAGTGAACTACAGCAAAAATAATTAATTTTTAAAAACCGATTGTCACACACACACACACGACTCCAATTGAGCATGCATTGTACTAAAAGTAACATCTTCCAATCCTAATATAAGTTATTTGCATCCAATCCGCAACAACACAACTCCAACTTATGTTACTTTAATTTGAATCAAGTTTATAACTAAAACATTTACAACTATACAGTGCAAAAGGAACTTTTTCGATGTAAATAAAGATCTTTGCACATACTTGTAGAACGATCTGAATTCAAAAACCAATATCAACTAACGAACCAAATTATTTAGGAACATATAAGGTCCAAACAATGAAAACAACTTGTGTATATACATATTTGTATTTAGTATTGTAAGGGGAAACTTGGATAAATTTCTGAACAGAAAACTAAAAACTACACCTTATGTAGACCAAAAACTAATAAAATAATTTTAGATGCAATTTTTTTTCCAACTTCCGAAGTATTCTTAAAAATCAACAGCTTTCTCGAATACAAATATTTCTCGATACAACGATCATCATTTACTTCATGCGTCTCACGATTGTATAATTTTACTACAAAATGCTCTCAAATCGCATCTCATTTGCAATTGTCACTGCTTACAAAGTATGGCACGAACAAGAACACTCGAAATTTCCAGAGATCAACGTACGATTTGTCAACACGCAAATCGCCTTCCACTTTGCAAAGGGTATTAACCGGAAGTGATATGTCCAGCTGCGTAATGATTAGCTCATTATAACACTAAGCGAAGATCATCTACCCTTGTTGATGTTTCTGAGTGAGAGAAGGAAAAAAGAAAGGGAGAGAGAGAGAGGTATTAAGTTCACCCAGCTCACAATCTTTACAAAAAAAAGTTAAGATTGTAGACTCTTAGTTGTTACCACTGTAATAATCACCGCCCTCGTTTTGTCATTTGCTGGAACTGAATACCGTTCCCGTCCAAGAGATTGTTTTCTTACTGCTTTAGATGCTTTTTGTATTTCGTGTTTTTATTTTCTTACTACACATTATTTTTGTTTGCCATTTCTTTCCGATTTTTCGTATCGTTTCACGGTTTGGTTAGTATCATTACCGTTTTAAATGCATCTGAGCTCCTTGGAATGTGTGTTTTTTTTATTTTCGTTTCTTAGAAGTGAAAATGTCTTTTTTTTTCTTCTTGTTTTATGGAAAAAAATACTTGTTGTTGAAAAAGTTCGTTAAACTACTGGAGTAAAAGAAAAAATGAGAATTTTTAAATACCATTGAGTTCGTTTGAACGTAGTTATTGCGGATAATTTAATATACCAGTAGAGATTTATTTGAGAAAAAAAGCAGTGTAAATTTTTGTTTGCTTACAAATCGTAAACTTATTATTAATTAATTGAATGTGGAATTTTATTTTCTAATTAGAGTATGAATGAACCTAAATGATTCTATATAATTTTCACAAATTAATATCAAAATTTATCTCTTATCTTCCTACAAAGGAACTTTCAATGGAAATACATGCCTTTTTATATTCAGTATTTAATTTTAAACAAAATGGTTGATTGTAAACGATTTATGGATAATTTTCTTTTAGAATTTATGAATAATTCTCTTTCGAAGGAGGGTGTAATAATCGAAGAAATGTGTGATTGACTTTAAAATATCGTAAACTTTTTTAAAATAGGCCTTATACTTTAAGGTAAATTTAAATGATAAATGATAAGCTTTTATTTTTAAGCTCTATCACTTTAATATATTGTTCAGCTCTTACCTGTTTTAAAGAAATTTTAAATTAATAGTTCCTTTTGTTATAAGCATTTTTAATTAATCTAACTAAATTTAAATTTTTAACTTTTCTGATATTGTTTTAATAAATGAATGATAAAAATCCGTACAGTTTTATCGAATTTCGCTAATTTTATATGAAGTATTATATATATCATAAATTTAAATTATATATTTTAATGTGATATCTATTCAAGTATAATGGATATTATGATATATAGATAACAAAGCAATAAAACCACTTTTGATTGGTAAATATAATTTCCGTATTAAAATTTCATGATAGTTTGATATTTTCCATTTTCATGACATTTTCCATGATATAGTTCATTAGTATTGCATTCAGTTTGCAGTAGCATATACATACAAAAACTCGTAGACGAAAGCATCGTGGGGTAACCACCAGTGGAGTAACGTGCAACCTCGCATTCCTGGGGGGGGGGGGGGGGGGGGGATTGGGGGGGGGGTCGGGGTGGGGGCCCAAAACCG
>BMAV01003087.1:23571-49426 GCA_019973955.1 Trichonephila inaurata madagascariensis
TATTCTATGTTACGTTACTGGTAATCTTTATGATAAAAATTTAAAATCTGTTGGTCTATGGGGAGAAGGGGACCCACAAACTTGATTTTCAGTATTAATACAATTTTACAATTCTAGAAGCACTTTTTTTTGCGATATTTATACATACAGTTTTTGTTATATAATAATAATCTCTCTTATGGTAAGGATTTTGAGAAAATTTTAAAAAATTCATATAAGTCTCGATTAAAATTATTTTAAAGGTGTACTATCAGTGAAAGAACTGTGCCCTCTCTCTATCATAGATTCATTCCGGGGTCGAAAGTTCACCATTCTTGTATTTTGCTCCTTTTGATTTTATCGATTTTCGGGAACAAAACACAGTAAAAAACTAATTATTGCATAAATAATTAGCATTAATTAATAAAATTAATCATTAATAACAAATAATTAAATTTTACGTATTATATACTTAGAATTATAATCAATCAAAAAAAATCGACGGCTTTGGGGGTCCGGATCCCCAGGACCCTCCCCCCCTTGTGTGCGCCACTGCGGGGTAGTATAAGTCGAGGTGTTGTGCTGTAAACAAAATTATAAGGTATTTTAAAAAATCTTCTTTTTAAAACCCAATCTTATAAAAATGTTAGTGTAATATTATTCACCATTTTGTCGACGTCACATGTTAAGTGTGGCTTTTACAACGAGAAATATTCTGATGTGTTTGCTAAAAGAATATACCAGGATGCTCTTAATTTATTGATCGTATTGTATTGCAAGTAAAAGCAAATCCTATAGAATTCGTGATAAAGTCAATGTCTGATGCGTCCTGTCATAACATGGGATTAATGAGTCTATCTCTTGTTGGAAAAAAACTGCAACCAGTGACACTTCGGGACGAATCAGGGTATTTTTCGATGTCAAGGACGTAAATCTTATGTTGTGTTTTTAACCCTGTGATATATTTCCACATTGGTCGTTGGGTGGATGTAATTCAAAAAATGCTTTTGTTGCCGACCGGAAGCATGTTTTGAATAAGGGGATATGCTGCAGTAATCCTTTGTTTGAACCCTCTCATAACACTATTCGGCTAAAGGATATGTCAGGGTTCATGAGGGCTGCATTTTTGTTGCCAACATTCTGATGCATGAAATATACGTAATTTTTGTAGTACTTACAATGGCATTGAAATGCTGATAGTAAAAATTTTAACTTTTTCCGTAATCTTTTATCGTTTTATCTTATAAAAACATGTATGTGTTACAAATTCAGTGATTCAGTGTTGCTATGTAATAATTCTGGATTTGTTAAAAAAAAAGCATTATTAATTCATATAAAAATTTAGAATTATTCAAGTTGATTCATTTGATTTGAAACATTCTTTATCTGTTCAGTGGGTTATGCGTGATAAACTAAGTACTTTCTAGTTACGAAATTACATATTTTACAGTGTGTATTTAAAGCACATTAAAACCTTGTTTTTACCCACGATAATTTTTTCTAGAGTCTAACTTTAAAACGGGCCAAATTCATCTGACATCATAGTTACATGATAAATACAATTACGTCAGTTCGTGTGCCTCGTTGTTGTCAGCTTTTGCTTTTTACAGAAACTTTCTTTTAAAAAGTACCTATTTGTCAACTGTGATAACCCATGTATGCGAGTACATTTGATTTAAAAGTACATTTTAATATAAGAATATATTTTTTAATTCTAAAAAACTTTTTGATGAATCTTAATACTGGGCAATCTTTACCATATCGTCAAATGTACGATTTCATCATAATTTTACGAGTGAAACTACAAGTGCAAGTCTAATGTCTGTTTTGAATTCTGTGGTTTATCACGTGACCGTCGTGAGCATTTATCACGTGACCTTCGTGAATTTAGCCTATTGCGGTTCCATTTTACCAAGTTAATCAATTCTCATTTTTTATTTTATTTTTTAACTCTAAATTAGGGGTACTCCCCCCCCCCTTTTTTTTTTCTTGCAGGGCGCAACATGAGGATAAATGGGGGAGAAATGTTTTATATGACCAAGATAACACTGGAAATTTAAAATGTGAAGATTGATCAAAATATTACAACCCCTGTTTTGCTTTTTTTAATTATTATTTTTTATATTTATTATTTATTTTTGTCACTAACACTAAATTAGAAGCATTTAAGAAACACTCCTTCACAATTTCTGCATCAGTAAACGGTTTCATATGATTATCAATAACATAACAAACTTCATAGGATATCTTTGTTTCCCCTGTGATATTACGACTGACAAAACACTTTGTTGCTGTTGCAAAGATTTTTCAAGAAAGCCTATTTATCACCTCTTGAAAGAGATCTTCGAGGAAAAGTGTCATTGAATGATTGCTGTTTATTGGTATTTTTTAAATACAGCACGTTCGTGATAAATAAAACAATTACTGATCTATGTTTGTTTTTCACTACAAAATAGTCAACCTCCCAATCGTCTTGAAACTATATATTTTCTTCGAATATTTTTCGCTTGCAAGATTTGAAAGATAGTTAAAAATTAGTTCCACACACACATAAAATTGTTGCTACTACATTGTTGTCTGTTATCACTAACCGTAACCGTTCCAAATAGAAAAATAATATCAATTCATACCCGTACGACATGACAAGAAAAAAAAAATCGATATATTTGATTTCTTGACAAAGAATTTCCCACCAAATTTTTAATACAATGTTCTTAAATAAGTAAATTTCTCAGAGCAATGGGCCATGACCGGGCCACTTGAAAAGGCTCGGTGGACCGCAGGTTGAGTATCGCTACTCTAAATTATTGGAGAATATTACCAGTAATTCCGAGTGTTTAGTTTTTCACAACTTAACATGAAACTTACAAAATTTATGTTTGAATAATATAAAATTTAAGCATAGTAATGGAGAAGAAGGGGAAAAAAGGGGGGGGGGGGCGGTTGAATTATATTAAAAAAAACTTAATGTATATAAATATATTTCTTGGAAATATTGAAATAAATCTGTACAAAAATGATGCGATGTGCCATAGTTTCTTATATAATATTCTTCATAAGAAACTGCGGAACAATCCTAACCAAATCGAGCACTCTTTCGCCTCTCCCCAGCGACACTTCCGAAACAGCCCCAAGTAGTTTTGATAACTCGTTTCGCGACACCATTTCTCTTTTCCATTCCTTCTTTTCTTTTTCATTTGGAACTGACGAAAATGCACTAAGAGTCGAGGTTATCGCATTCTTCTGGGTTGCTCATCTTCAGGCGAACCCAGTCTTTCTCTAACCACTGCTTTGCCATCATTACTTTTTTCCCCTCTGGTTGAGGTCTGCCAGGAGTGCGAACGTATCAATACCTCGTTTGGGAGATGATCGGCATGCCGCGAATTCCCCCCTTAAGACTATAATTATATTTGGTTCCTTTTTTTAATGTCTTGAAGGAGAACACCTGATGAAGCCATCGGTAAACGTATTTTGATTATTCCATGGTTAAACGGGAAGGATTGATCGCGCGCGCGCGGTAGTATTACTGTTGGTTAGAATCGTTCGATATTTACAGTAGCAAATAATTTTATTCTTATGCATATTATTCAGAAACTATATCGATTTCACTTTCCTAAAGAGCAACTCCAACTCGTTTATTACCGTTTAAAATTACCCTTTATCCAAGTGAAAGAAGTATCTACATTACTTTCTACTAAATGGATATACTAGTAAGGTGACCATTTTTTTAACAATGAAAAGGAGGACGAAAAATTTTTCTAAAAATTACAACGTAAATATATGAAACATTTTATTAGTTCCAACAAAAATACGCTAATTACGCTTAAATTCCTCTTACTTATTTACTTAAACGAGTATTTTTCCATTGAATGATTTTTTTGTCAACATATCACATTTTCTTACACATTGGAAATTTCGGAGCAAAAATATCCTTCATACTGAATTTTACGGCAAGTACTGCAGTTAATATGTTAATATTCAATCTTGATTTCTCACTTCTCCAAAAATCATTACCAACTGAAAAAAACTTTCAACTGCTGCATTAGTTCCAGGGCAGCACAACGTAAATTCAATAAGAATAACTAAATTTTCATATGGAACGTGTTCATTTTTGAAATGTTTTAAGTATTTTCACCCATCTTTTATCAGTTTCAACGTGTTGATTTTCCAGTTCTAATTTATTATAATTTAAATATGCATTCAGTCTTTCTTTTTCAAGTAGACAATTGTCATCAATTTTAATTCAGGCATTTCTTTCGATAAAAGCTCAACACAATGTTCTATATCTGCCCACCTTATATGCAATGAAGTCAAAAAATACCATTGAGAACTTATTTCCTGTGATATTTGTTTCAGGCCATACTTCGACATATTGGAAATATGTTTGGTTCGTCTCTGATTACTGAGATTAACAGATCAGTATTAAAATATTGAAAAGAAGGACAAGTAGGAAGAAACTTTTCGAGGAAGAACAGAACCTATAAATGGAGGACTGTCCTTCCTAAAGGAGGATGGTTGGTCACACCTTAACACTAGAGAACAATATTATAATCGCCGAACATGTGAAATTACTGATCTTCAGTAAGAATTCCAATAGAATAACTCTGAAGTTATTTGAATTTATTACCGCTATATTTTTTCAACAATTTTGGATTTCAAGATTGTTAAAAAAAAATGGGATTTTTTCCCCCTTTTTTCAAATGGGCTGCATTTTGGTACACAAGCCGTTGCAGACACGGAAAGTCTTTTAAAAGTGAGAGCCATTTCAGTGGTGGCTCTCGCTACCAAATTTTGACGCTTGAACTAATTTTTTCAAGCTCTCGTCGGATGCTAAATGCCGTGATTTAATTTTACCGAGAGTACCAGAGCCAAATTGATACTCAAGGAATCTTTTACATGTCACGATGCCTACGATTTTCTCATCCAGAAAATCTATTGATTCCAGCCGAGATCGAACTCGCAACCTTGGGTTTACGAGGCGGCGGGCACACTACATCTAGGCCACGTTTTTTGAGTCCAAAAAATGTAATAAAATTATACTTTCTGTTTTGAAAATTAGGATTCTTGCAAGTCTTTAACTTTGTCTTATCTTCCAATACAATGTGTTAATGTATTTCTTTTTCACCATCTAGATCAGGGGTGTCCAACACGCGGGCCGCATGTGGTCCACCAGTACGTAAGTTGCGGCCCGCCGACGCTTTTTAAAAGATTTTTAAACATCAGGTTTTTAAAGTTTTTTTCATTTTGAAATTTATTTGAGGGGAAATTTATATATATATAAATCTACAATGTATTTGCCTGTTACCTGCTCTTGTTTTAAAATAAATCTTTTTTGATAATAGAAATATCCTTTAGATTAAAATAGATTTATATTTTATCAAACAGTTACATTTGATTTTACTATAATAAATTACTTTTTAACAAATTCCCAATTGCATTGTGCATATCCTTTACTCTATGGATGGTACTACATGATTCTCTGTGTGTGCGACTTTGATTTCTCCTCCTCCTTTTCTGTTTGAAGTGCCCAAAAAAAGCAAGATGCAGTCAGAGATGTTTTTTAAAGTTTAAAAAAACTATTCAGGACGGTTAAGATAAAGAGCAATGTATACTTAATCGTTTGCAAATGACAGCACAATCAAATTTCAACAATGAGTAACGAAAGATCATTTCAAAAGGAACACACCGTAATTTTCAAGAAAATGGCAACTGTAATATTTTAAACATTATTTGATCATTGCATTATTATATTATATATATATAAACATTATTATATTATCTATGTCTGTATACATGAACAATAATGAAAACAACAACAATAATAATTCATTCTGTTTCAGATTTTCACTCCAATAAATATTCTTTTGTTTCATAGTTTGATATAAAGGTACATATTTTTATGTGCGGCCCGCGAGTTATAATGTTTTTCCGAAGTGGCCCGCAAAGTCATTTGGGTTGGCTACCCCTGATCTAGATCGTAAATTTTTTCCAAGTCCCTCGTATTTGTTTGCTCTTCTCATATTTTTCCATCGATATTTATCTCTAAAACTCCACTACATTGAAGTAGTTCAGTTCTTTCTCATAATCAAATCTTTTTCAAATTCTTTCAGTTTAGAGGAATGATTTACTAGAACACTCCCTCTCTTTGAAAGTATTTGGTATATTTTTTTCAAAGTTCGGACTTTAAATTTTGTATTTATTAGAATTTAAAATAGATAAAGCACACTGTTTTATATATTTGGAAGGCTTTGGTACCTAAAATCAAGGTTATTAAATTTATTCAAAATTTCATACAGGCAAATAAATGTATGTACAGTGTAATAAACGTCATTTTTTTCGGCATAATACTATATATACCTTGAGAAAATTCTAAAATAATTCTTTTTCCATATTCTATAAGTTGCATCCTTTAAAAAGAACAGAGAAAATAATTATGGGAAATGTTGATGTAAAGTGATAATAAACCGGAAGAACACATTCTTTCGCTATTTGAATATTTTACTTCCCTGTGAAAAGGGTGATGAAACTAGTTAAAGAAAAATAATTTTAAATAAATTTATTTATCCAGGTGATGTTATCGTTAAACCCTAGAAAATCTTTAATTCAATATGCTGAAATTTTTACTATCGAATTTTTAAAATTACTTTCACGTATATTACATAAACCAGTTTGCTTGATATCTTGAGATGCTATTAAGAATCGAGAAAACAGCCTCATGTAACTAAATTTTTTTTAAATAATTTTATCAATAGGGTTAAAGAAAAATAATTGTACATAATTGCACGTTTATAAATTCTTTGTCCACATTTCTCAATGGAATTTTTTTTACATATTTTTTTTAAAAAATAAAGATGTTATATACCTATTCTTTCAAATCCTATTCTTTCTGTATCTGTCTAATATTTATTATTTGTATAATTCTTATTTTCTTTCAACCTTTATTTTCATAAAACTCTCATACCTTTATTTTCAAGGCAAAACTAGACAAAAGAGTATTTATCGTATTTTGAAGTACGAATTCTACTTGAATAATAATCCAAGTTTGGAAAAAAAATAAGAATCTTAAAATCAACGTGTGTATGTTATTTCACGATGACAAAGCCATTCATATATAATTGCAAACAATTGTCTTGATATTTACTAATGAAAAAATTTTAATTTATATAATTATTCCGCCACCGTGCTTGCGTGAAGAAACGTAATAGTAGGCAACAAATATTCTTCAAACCAAAGAATAGTATTATAAATAAATAATATGAGTAGGCTTTCAGACCAAAATGCCATTAATTTCAGTTGCATTTTTGCAGAACTATTTCTTCAATGAGTATCTGCAAACTTTTTATGGGGGGAGGGAATAACAAAATGGCATTGCTTAAGCGCATTAACTTGGTGTTCCATAACTGAGCCGCAATTACCGATGTGTTCGAGAATTAAAAAAATAGCCACATCTCTCCTCCCTGTTTCGATTCTCCTTGAATTAACATACCATAGTTCTTCCCCCCCTTACACATTAGCCATATCTCTAATGATTCCTACTTGAAGCATCGTGACCCTCTGTGGTAGAGAAGACTCAGGAACATCGCGTGAGATCCAAGCAAATGCGTCTCTAGAGGCGATGGTGAACCTTCATTGGAAATCTGGACAGGTCTCTAGTACTTCTTATTAGCCCCCCGGGCTTGACAGCGCTGGAACGAAGATTGTGTATTCCGATTCTTCCTGCTATTCTTATCAGACGCCATTAATTTTGAGCCTTAATCTTTTATCGGAGGATTGGAGACATCTTGTGGAAAAAATATTACGGAATCTTAAATTTAGGGTGAAAGATAGTCTGTTACTAAAATTTGGTAATGTTTTCCTTGGAAAACTAGAAATTTAGTTCACGGTTGCAAGGAATATTGCAAGAAGTTCATGTGTCGCAGGTTAAAAATACTCATTTGACCAATTTATTAGTGCTGGAGATTACTAGTACGAGGAAGTTTTTTTTTTTTCTCCTTCGTTCTAAATGGAGTAGCGAATGATTTAAATGAAATTTCAAAGTAGATGAACTGACGTTGTTTTTTTTATGTAGTTCTGTCTTAAATTTTGTTTCTGTAATAGAATTTCTCTAATGCTGCATAGCTTAATTCTGTGATCCGCAACCCCCGGTCCGTGGATCAAATGGTGCCGGGCCGCCTAAAGAACATTAAACTATTGCCATTTTATTTAAAGTGGTGCATTTCTCTCGGATTTGCGCAACTTTCCACGGAAATCACTTTATATTCCACGTTAAATCACTTTTAATTATTTTTGGTGTAACTATATTTTATTCTGAAGGCATATTTAAATGTAACTAAATTAAAATTGTTAAACCAAATCAATCTAAAATATAAATAATCAATGTGTCTCACCCTCAGCGGGCCGCGGTAAAATTATCAAACGTTGACCGGTCCGCAGCGATAAAAAAGGTTGCGTAGCACCAGGTTAATTTTCTTTCAGTCAAATTGTTTAATTTGTATGCATAACCAATAATTCTTAAGATCGCAGTTAGGCTTAATTATTAAGTAAAATTTCTTAAGATAAAAACTGATGTCTAATTTTAATAGAAAGCTTAAGATGCTTTAAAAAAATTTATTATCTTATTGAGGTAAAATATAAACTCTTCTTTTTTTTTCCTATTTTTTACTAAAAGAAGGCTTTAAAAAATATTGGAACCTAGTTAAAAGGAAAATTGAACTCATCAGCTCAACAATTTAAAATTAATAACATTTAAAATGTTGCATGCGTGTATCTTACTTTGATGATGACATCGTTTCTGATAAGACATAATATTGCAATTTTCTACATATGTGTTTGTATATGGTTGTTGTTGTGTGTTTTTATCCAGGGATACATATGAAATATGAGTGGAAGAACAGAAACATACAATACAAACAGAATATAGACATTCATTACACACGATGATCCCAGCATATAACAGAAGGGGTGGTGCGCTACTTTTGTTTCGAGACGGGAATCCATTACAGGCGAAAGTCCGACTTTTCCCAAAGAAGATACAACCATGCCTTACTCGGGATTCGAACCCGAACCCACTCGGTTACAGGCCGAGGGTCATATCCACCATACTAGCTGGGCGGCTTTTATATGGTTGAATGAATCAATAAGCAAACAAGATATCTTCATTAAATTATATATTTTCTTAATTATAGTTAACTTAGTTTTCAAATTCATTCGAATTTTTTTATCAAAAATATTTCAGTATTTGTGTTTGTATATTTCTTAAAAAAAATTACTTTATCCACGAAAATTTGTTGAGGCTTACGATCTTAACGTTGGCGTGATGTGAAAGTTTGAAGTTGGGGTACTGGCTCAGAAAGGGGGGGGGATATCCTTGTCATTTGATCGCAATTCAAGTGCCCACAGGTGGGCTGCGGTAGCTCAGTAGTCAAGGTATCGGATCATGGCAGGCATGTCATGAGTTCGAGCCCAGTACCACTAAAGACCCGCCGTGTAGGGCAGCGATGCACGTTAAATCTGTCGAGAGCTGAAACGTCCTCCCGTTGGTGTGGTGTGGTAGTTAGGAGAGGGGGTGCCAGCTGTGACGTCCACGTCACTGGACCATGGCTCAAAATTACGTGGTCCGTCGCCAAAAGCCCTCATGTAGCTGAACAGTGTGACGTTAATATTCACTCACTCACTCAAGTCGGGTGAACATGGTCTTAAACTCGTGATCCACGTTGTCGAGTCGTGACTTAGAGTTGAGGTTCGACTGAAGGAGTTGAGGGACAGATGCTCGTTAAATCTGTTGAGGATCAAAGTCCTCACGTTGGCATGGTGGGCAACTTTGGAGAGCTGGGTGCCAGCTCAGGTGTCCACTTCTTCTCTTGACACCAAAATTACGAGGTCCGTCGCCAATAACCCTTGTACAGCTGAAAATGCGACTAATTAACAAGCATTTTAAATCAACCAGGTTCAAACGTCATTAGCTCTCATGTAGCTTCGAAGAACAACGGTAATAAGCAATCAATGCGCAGAAAGTTTTTTTTCACAAATTGATTCGTCTTCTGATTACTAACAAGTAAAAAAAAACCCTTCTAGCTGCCTATGTAATGCCTGTATTTCTCAAGATTTAAATTTTATTAAAGCATCTTATATTGCTTATGCAAACATTTTGTCTTGGAATAAAGGTCTCAAAATTCACATGAGCCGAAGGTTTTTTTCTTTTATTTCTATCATTTCAACTAGCATTTTCCATCCTTAATCCCTTCTCTTTTCCATTGTATATTCAACACACCAATTATAAACAGGTCGTATATTCAGTTTGTGACACAATAGAAATTAAACACCTTGATAACAACCGAATCGTGTACCACAGCGTAAAGCTGCGTGAAAACAACATCATTTTCACGAGTCCATAGAATTGCACTGTTTCTTCCCTGTGAACCCTCACCTTTAACCCGTGAGGTATCAAAGCAGAAACCGCTTTCCGAAAGTTTCTTGAATCTTTGTTAAATGAATTTTCTCGGCAAGCATTCTCACGGTCAGGATGCGTCTGTTCCCCTTGCTGACCTGTTTTCATAATGATCGACATGTAATTCACCACATGATGTGCATGTCTTACTTATTCAAAATGTGAAAATTTTACATTTTTTTCTACCTGTGTTGTCCTACTTAGAAATTGTTCGGAACGTCTTACTAAGCTATTCGAAATATCTTTGACATGTGAAATTTCCTCATCAGAATCAATATTTGTGTTTTTATTTAATGTTTATGTTGAGACTACAAGATAAATATAAATTATGATTTGACAGCTTAAAGTAAAAAACAAGTCTTTCAATATTCATAACGTAAAAAACGAATTGCTTCTCAAGCAATGGTTATCGAGGATGATTATAACGAATGCTGATATATAAGCATTGGTAATATTCTAAATTATTAACATTTCAACTTATTGTTAAACAATAGGCAGGAAAATAGCAAGACAGTACAGGACAAAAGTAGAATTGCCACAGTATTACATTAGCAAACTCTTAGGCTTAACATATATATAAAGACAGAGAAAGGGAAAATTTTTAATAAACTTTACATGAATATTGAATGTAAAAAGTATCATTGCGATTTTGAAAATTTTAAGATGCTGTAAGCATGACAAACAATGATGACTGAGGACAGCTATTAAGCTTACATAAAGCTGGGGCTTAATCAATTTTATGTAGAGCCAAACTTCTCCTTTTTTGCTTACAGTACAGAGCGAAATTAACCAAAATGTAAGGGATTTTTCTAAATTCATAATAAATTAAAGTAACATACCTAAGGTGTTTGAAACATGATGAAACAAGGAACAATTAGAAAATTATTGCCAGATTCAGTGATTCAAATACATATTCAACGCCAGAAGAATAAAGGCATGTGTATACAATTGATATAAATACAATTAAACTGACCATTGAACATACAATTGAATTGAAGTTTTAAATTGTCTACATTCATTTATATTTAAGTTAAATATTACATATGAATGTAATTTTTCGTTGAAATAAGAGAATCATTTTAGAAATTGTAATTTTTAAATATTCAACATCCAGTGATTTTTTTCTTTTTTAAATCGAAATGTAAAATTTGAAGCGTTTGAGTTACATTTTTAATGGCTTCAGTATGCTTTAAAACTGTTTAAAATAAAATTATTAATTCCCGTGATCAACTAGTTCATAAAATCAAAACAGCATTTTATATTTAACTGAGTATTTAATTATTTTTATAATAATTTAGATGAGCTGTGCTTAATGAGATCACAACATCAGTTGAAAAATTAGAATTTGCGTTTCAAAAACAGATGTGACAAATTTTCATATTAATACACCAAAAATATTCTTTGAGTCTGTGTATTTAGTTGATTTTATTTACCGGGAAGTGACTCATAAATAAATTTGTTTTATAGCTGGACATTTTCCTTTTATTATGAATAATTTATGAAGGGCGGTCGTTTTTCTGTAACTTCCGGCATTTTCAAAGCATCATTTTGTTCGATTGTATAATTCTAAAAACGCATAGAGGAAGAACGTATTAGTTTTGGTTGTAATATAAGGTTGTAAAATTTAATAACCCGTAGATAACAACATGATAGTATTCGAAAATTTAAATTTTATTAAGGCTATATTTTAATAGACATATAAAAAATGATTAATTTTCCAAAAAAAATTGCATACTACAAATATTTTATATATTTAGTATCAAGTAACAAGTTTTTAATATCTGAATTCAACTGTGGCTTTTCTTAAATAATTTCAAACTTTGCTTATACATTACGTTATCATTGTTTTATAAGTCAACCAAAGCGCGTTTATTTTCATTCAAGAAAATTTCGATTACTGCTCGGAGCTGGAAAAATCGCGCTAGAATTTTTCCGAGGATAGCTTGTAAGTTCCAACCGAAATTGTGAATCATAGGGAGTCCTAAAATATATGTCTTATTGTCCTGGTAAAGAATTAGCTTATAATTAAAAATTATATTTTTTTGGTATGTAGATATGAGCTGATTAGCTCTTGTGATGTGGTGGAGGAGTTAATGTGGCTCTTGTGGTACCTAGTGTATACTAGTCAGGGACGTAGCTACCGCCGTATCATTGATACGGGGCCCCCAAGCAACAGGGGCCCCAACACATGTGAGGAAAATTTGTTAATATATTACAGGGTCCCCAAGAAGAGTGTGTAAAGAAAATTTTGATATGGGGCCCATTAAGGATTAGCTACGTCAGTGGTAATAGCCCCCTTCCCCCCAGGGACGTCTTAAGACATCTTGAGGCCCTGGGCCCCTACTAGAAAGTAGGGGCCCTTAATCTTATGTAAGCTCCACATATGAACCTTAAATTTGAGAGCACACAGCAATACGTTGTCAAATACTCGTTCAAATAGTAACCCGAAATAAATAAATGTGCATGACTTCTTACATCGCACAAATTGGCTCGACCGACTACAACCTTTTGACTAAAGGAGTAATGATGGTGCATGGTGGTAGACCTAAACCTATGCATGGACAACGGTCATCACATGTAGCCAGTTGACAAATCGTCAGAAATTCCCAATTTTTCGGAGAATACAACCGGAAAAAACATTTGACCGTTAAAATTATTCGAATCATTATTAAGGCTGAGTCAAGAACGAGATGAGGCCCCCATTGTGGCCGAGGCTCTGGGCCCATTTGGCCTATGCATTAAGACGTTTGCTTTTCTCAGTGTGGTAGCCTAATGACCATGTGTTTCTTTTGAGTCGTTGATTGGAATCCAGGGTGCCA
Organism: Trichonephila inaurata madagascariensis; assembly: GCA_019973955.1. NCBI lineage: Eukaryota > Metazoa > Arthropoda > Arachnida > Araneae > Nephilidae > Trichonephila > Trichonephila inaurata. The sequence continues at coordinate 36,817 of BMAV01003087.1, forward strand.
TTGAAGACCCGCTGTGAGGAGGGACTCATCAGGTTAAATCTGTGGAAGATCTTGTCCTTGCATTTGCGTGATGTAAAGGTTTCGAGAGTGGGTTGCACGGTCAGGTGTCGTCGTCGGTTTTTGACTGTGATTCAAAATTATGAGCCAATAGCTTTCGTGTTGCTAGTTTGCAAGGTTAATAAACAATCGTTAAAATTAAGTCAGGGCATTGGTGCACATATTTCTTTTAACTTCACAAATATTTCGCAAATGCCAAAATGGAAATCTAAATATTTTATTATTATTATTACTATTATATATTTACACATTGACAAAAAATGATTTTCTTTCAGTATAGCGAGTAGTATGTTTATATGAAATAAATTTCAAAATAATTATTTCTTACTGTTAAGTGAGAAAGTAGTATGTACATATAAAAACATTCCATATAAATTCAATTAATTGCAAATTATTCAAAATAAATCGAATCGTTAAAGTGAAATGAGGTATTTGAACGTATATTCCTTTGTAATTTTGTTTCAATGTGTTTTATACTAGTTAAATATGTTTTTAGTGTTTATTTTTGATCGTATTAGTTATCTGTATTATGCGTAATCTGCTTTACATAAAGCAACCAAAACTAGTTATCTTATTATTTTTTAAAAATATATTTATTTTAGGCTTATGAGTCAAAAAATATTTTATCCGTCATTCGGTTTCCTGTTGCGTAACATGCTTTCGATTTTTGAGTACCAGATAAAAAAATATTTATGAGTGATTACGCATTGTACTTAAAGTGTCGTCATGGGGTTTTATCTTTTTTGCCTGATTTTCAATTGTGTTGCATTGAAGACGAAATATTGAGTAGTTCTTATTTTATAATAAGATCGAAGTACTTGCATATCTATCTATACATGAAAAACAGAACTGAAATATAAATAAAAGGTATGTCATTTTTATGTACGGGTAATTCAAATATAATAGATAATAATTGATCTGTAAAATAAGTTCTTGTAATTATGTGGTTAATACTCTAGGTCTCCAAATAAATGTCGAGAAATAGTCATAAATTTTAAAAGGTCTTAGCAATAAATAATAGATTAATTTGAGATTCCAATGATTTTTTTTTGTTGCTTTATTTAATTCTATAATTATGTTTATTTAATATGGACGAACGGGGTAAGTCCTATCGTTGGACATATCTTTCCTTGTGTACTCTTTCCTTTTTAAAAACAAATTAAAAAAATAATATTATATATGTATAGTATAATAAAATAAAAATGGAAAAGTTCTAAAACCTACAATGAAAAAGAAGAAAGAGAAATTGGAGTTCATGAGACACAACAAATGTAGAAACAAAGAAAGTCTTTGGACTAAACAGGAGACCTATTATGATTTCTAAAGCTGTCGCTGAATTAGGCCAGCGATTTAGGGTTAATCTATGCTTTGAGTCCACCTTCCCCGTACAGCAGAAATTTTCGACATAATAGAAAAAATATAATAAAAAAAAAATGTAATAAAATTAATATATATATATTAACCAAAATAAAAAATATTCCAAAATTATTAGCGAATTAAGAACTGGAATTTTTTTTTTTAAATCTACAATTTAGAGGTTAAAAGCAACCTGTAAAGCGATGAAAAACAAAACTAGAGGAAAGGAAACTAAGTCACAGTGAATATTTCCTAAACATACGCAAAAGATAAAACTATTATTATGAATGTGATTGGAATTTCAATTAGGGCTTTACACTTTTTAGACGATTAATTTGCCCCCAAGATACTGTTTTAAAAATAGTCCTATTTTTTACAGTGTATTCATAAAAGCATTTTTTTAAAAAAAAATAACTTTTTACTCTTATTGAAGCAATTTTTCCTTTTAATAGTTTTTGATGTATTTATAGCATATTTGTGTACTTTTTATGGAATATTGTGGTAAGTTTTATGCTATATATTGATTTCTACAAAAGGAGATACTTGATTGAATAAGGGTTTTATCTTTTTCTTTCCATTACGAAATTCAGAACTACAAATGGTTTTTTTTCTACAAGGAATCAAAATGATTTAGGTTAATCAACTCATTGAAAATTATATTATGAAAATATTAATATATTACATTGTAATCGAAAACATGCAGCGAAATGTGCAAAATTTCAAACCATGAAGCACTGGGAAGTGAGTGAAAAATCGATTAAAAAATTTCATGTATTCAAGCATGAAAATTTAATAATAAAGTATAAAAAATATTCGCCGATCTTGATGTTGATCTGAGTCGGTGTCTATCACTACAGTTACAGTTTGTATGCCTCCACTTGCAATTTGCTTTTTTGCAGAAAATATTACAAGAATTTTATGCAGTTATCGAGAAATAAAATGCTTTCATTGTTCTGGAAAGCTTCATAACGACTTGTTTATTTTAGAAAGAGACTTGAGTATGCGAATAATTTGAATATTTCTTCGTGTTCGGAAAAAAAAACAGAGCGAAAACAAGACGTCCTTGACATTGGCTTAGAAAGTGTGGAATGTCTGCTGCGAAGTCGATTCTGTATAAATTACGAATCTTACCTGATCTTGATGGAATATCTACTTCTGTGTTTACGAATACGCAGGTGAAGAATTCTTTCTTGTACTAAAAGCCATGTTTCAGATATCCGTAAAAGGCCAAACAAATGACACCTATCTGGATGGATTGATATGTTGTTCTTTTGTTTTCTCAGCTGTCCATCGTTCGCTGAAATAATCCTACTGGCGCGTGGATTGCAGTATGTTTCCGAATATTAGTAATGCACTGCATTCCACTGCAATACTTGTTTCATCATTTCGAATAATATAAATTCAAAAAGAAGAAACAGTAAGAAATGCGTCTAAAATATTCTTTGAAAGAGCTAAATGCATTATTACGAAATCGTACTGTGGTGTTATTAAGCAATACGAATAATTTCCCTATTTTAATATCAAATCTCTATATTTTTTCCTTCGAAATAGCTTAATTGAATTTTACTGAATATTAAGAAATCATTTTGATTTGAAAAAAAGTGAACAAATTTTCTGTTAGAAACTTTTATTAGTATATTTGAATTTTATTTTCAAGCACAGAAGCTTAAACATTTTGCAAAGGTAAGCTAATTTCAAATGGAATCTAAAATGAAGTCCAGATGTGACAGGTCATTTTATTAACTTTATGTATATAATATAAAGCGATTCATTACATTTTTTTCTTTTTTAAAAAATTTCCTTTTGATGATTGTTACGCATGGAATATCTTTCATTCAATGTGTGCAATAAAAGAAATTTATTCCTATACTGAACTAGAAATATAACTAATTGGTCTGTCTTTTATATACTGTTTTAATAAATAATTTTCTGCATTTAGACGCATAAAACTATTTATTTATTAAAATTTGAATTTGATCAATGTAGAGAATATTAGAATTCAAAAACTTCTTTCACAAAGCTTGATAAATGTTCTGAAACATACCTTTCCATCTTGTGTAATTCGTAATTTAAAATGGACCAACTTAGGAAATACGCGGAAGAATGGTCGCAGACATGCGAACCCACTTTCAATATTTCTACCTTTCTTTGCTGTAGATAGAACCACAATTGAAAGGGGTTAATAGCTCTCCATTAGGATATGTGACGACCTCATTTTCAAATTCATGAAAAGGCCATTGAACTAAGAACGCCTTGAACTGCTTTTTATTCACAATAAAATTCTCCTCAATATTTTGATAAAAGTTTATAACTTAAGATTTCGATCTTATTCATCATTTGAAGTATGCATTGAACCAGTTCTTTATCGTTTTTTTTCTTCTTTCGATTAACCCTTTCCTTTTTGACAAACGATGACGCATTCCATGACACAAAGGGTTAAAAAGAATAGAATGCAAAAACATCGCTAAATCATACCTTCCAATGGCCTCTAGGAGTGTTACCATACCAAGAGAAACCCCTCTATTTTTTTCCTATGAAATTTTCTTCAAGGATCGTTACCTAACATCAGTGATGCCTCCACTCTTTTCTAAAAGTTTGTACTCATTGTATGCGTTCGCGATCGAAAGGTATTGTCCAAACTGTAACAAAGAAACTGCTTCCTTATTTGTATGCTCACTCATTCGAAAGGGGAGTTTGTAGGGGACGGGGCGCATATAAAAGAGGCGCCCTGCCATACAGGGATGACCCATTGGCCTCTTGACTTCTTTGTTTGCTGAGCATTCCTTCCGCGATCACCACAATAAAGATGGGGTGCTCGAGTGAGGAAAAAAAATATCGAAGCTTGGGTGTGAAGTGAACATGCATAGGTATTCACGTGTCGATCCATCGATAAAATACAATGCTGCATTCTTTAAGAGAGCGCGTTCTTGCATGTAGAACGTTTAACGCTGTTTTTTTAATCTGGTTCCATTGTCGATGTCTATCATGTGTAAAATTGATCATCTTGAAGACTTCAAAATTGGATGATAGTTGGGTGCTGATTGAAAGACAGATGGGAACGATGAAGAAGGGAAACAAATATGAGATTAGATTGGGTACAATGCATTTTTTAAGTTGAAACTACTGTAACGATTATCTCAACAAATTTAAATTATTTACGCAACAGACTGATTTTAAATTTGTGTTATTTAAAGAGTTTTTTTTTTTTGCTTTTTATCTTATGTATCATCGTAAAGAACAAAAAAGTAAGAGATCTTATCCTCTTTTCTGTATTAGTTTAACAAGAATGAGAGAGGAGGCCGTGCTGTGGTATAACGGAGAATATTAGGCCCTCCCTGCTAAGTCAGGCTTTGCCTTTAATACAGGGGCGTAACTACCGTCGTATCAGCCGTATCATTGATACGGGCCCTTCAAGCTATAGGGGCCCCAACATGTGTATCTATAGTCCCACTAACATGGCTCCCATATCTATAAAAGGGCCCTAAAGGAATTTTGATACAGGACCCCGTCAAAGCTAGCTACGCCCTAGTGCTTTAATATTTTATAAATTGATTAAATACGTATTTGGCGTCAGTCAGGCTTTGGGTCCCCTAGAATCCTGGAGCCAACCGGGATGCGGTGGTGTACTTTACGGTACTGTAGTTGCGGTAGCCTAGTGGTTATGGTCACGAGCTCGTGGCCAATCTGTCATGAGCTCGAGCCCTAGTGCTACTGAAGACCCGCCATGTAGAAAGGCTTATGTGCGTTAAATCTGTTGTGACTCGAAATCCTCCCATTGATGTGGTATTTTGGAGAGGAGGGTTCTAGTTCAAGTGGGGGTCGTCTTCATCAGATGACCGTGGTTCAAAATTATGAGTTCCATCGCCAATAGTTCTCGTGTTGCTTTAGTGTGGCTTTTATAAAGACTCACTCGCCCAACAAGAATGAGTACAGATTTATAAGCGCATTTTCAGACTTGTTCCTTAGAGGACAATAATTTTGCACTTAAAAATAATAAAGAAATAATTATAGTTCTAAATAATAATTGTATTCAAATATCTAGTTTTTTTTCACTCATTTATTTTTTTAACTTAGAATTATTATTGAAACGACAGTAAAATAATTCAGGTTAATAATTACATTTGCGATTAATTTCAGTTATATCTTTGTGTATTGTGAACTAAAGAATACTGTTAACTAAAAGTTTATATTGATTGTATTTACCGAGGTTAATGAACTTATAATATATGCAAAACAGTCAGTTTAATGTATCAGGTGTTTATATAACGGTAATTCATTGAAGATAAATGAAACACATGTCTTTTTTTTAAAAAATTTTTTTTATAGAAAATTACGCAATTGGCAGGTAATTTTTATTATATTTAGTGTCATATATTCATTTCGCAACCATAATATGACGATAATAATCTCGTCGAATTCAGAGTAATCAGATCATTTCTAATAAGTTACACCGTTTTTATTACCGGTCCCTGATTATTTTAGCTGTCTTTAATTAAGATTTGAAACAATATATTCTACTCCTTGAAGATGGCTTATTTTTTCATTGAAAGAATATATCTTTTTTCTTGAAGATAGCTTATTTTTTCCATAAAAGACGTTCGAGAAAAATGAGCACTTATTCAGCACTTATAGGCCGCCACAGGTCTTGCAAGTCTTAAGTTCAGTATTCCGTTCTTTAAGTTTAGTTTTGAGAAACGAGAGCAGATTAAACACTTAAAAAATAATTTCTACAGTTCACTACGATTTCATTTTTAAAAAAATATATTTGTAGATCATTTTATGAGTTGGCCTGATTATAAAATTTTTAATCGTTTACTCCTAAAAAGAATAATAATAGCAAGATCGTCGACTCTCCTTCACCTTGTAAAATCGGATTCTTTTATGGTTTTTAATATTTTGTACGAAAAAATGGTTTAATCGTATAAATATTCTTGCTAAGTTGTTAAGTGCTGATGATCTATTTCATAAGCAGGGGCGTAGCTACCACTATATCAATGAAACGGGGCCTCCAAGCTAAAGAGGCCCCAAATGTGTAAACGAAAAACCATAAAAATATTAAGGGGCTAAAAAAAAAGCCTCCAAGGAAATTTGATATAGGGCCCACTCAGGATTATCTGCGCCTATGTTAATATGTATAATTTTGTACATTGTATTATTACCCTTTTTAAGAAGAAAGGATTAGAAATGCAAGTTTAATTTTATACAATAGATGGAATAATTAATTAGATAGTTAAGTTTTGAATACTTGTATGTAATCTGTGGGTTATACTGAGAAAAAATTGTTATTGTGAAGCAGTGGCGTAACGAAGAATACTAGGGCCTCCCTGCAAAATTAGGTTTTGGGCCCCAAGCCCAAATGCGTACATGATATCAGTCAGATTTTGGGCCCCCTAGAACACCCGGCCCCCTCCGTAATGTGGGGGTATTCGTTACGTCACTGTTGTGAAGTAAAAAGAAAGAATGCCTATGGATTTTTCCTAGGCATGTGGAAGTGATTCTCACAAATAATTTCTTTTATTAAAAGCTGTATACGATTTCTTCATCAGTCTGCCATATTTAAGCAAAATATGGAATTACCTTAATTTATTTAACTATCGTTTTTATATGAACACTTTTAAGAGTATTAATTTGGATTAGATATAACTCGTAAAGCTTCTTGTCCCTGTTTTCAAAATACTTTCTTTTTCTAATAATCTTACCGATTCATTGATTTTTACGAAAAACAGGCCAAACAGTGGCTTGACTTTTTGGTGTCAAATCGGTGATTGATTTCACATTTTGTCCAATACTACAATGTAACGGCTGTAATTTCACTTAAGTTAAATTTGGTTGCATTTTCACATGATGCAGTAAGTAGTGACATACTTTTATGGAAGCGTTTCCATTATAAAAAACACAGATGAAAGCGACGCGACAATCGTTATGCTAAAAATTAAAAATCTCTTGGTGTATGTGGGGGGGGTGTGCCCCCCCCCCCCCCCGTCCCTTATGTACGTCATTGGGAGTAAGGATCTGGAATCGAAATTATGAGGTCCTTTGCCAATCGTTTTGTTGTTCAAATATGTTGTAAATAGGAGGTACGGATACAAGTTTAAGATATGAATTATGAAAATAAGGACATAAATCAAAACTTAGTATTCATGAATCTTTTTAAAAGATATTGTTTTAAAATGCAATCATTATTATTAATTGTAACATTGTTTGTGTAAAAAAAAATTGATTTATTCTTGACTTGTGTGATAAGAGTTCCACTAACTTATTCTTCATCGCAAGCAATCCTCCCATCAAATTGGACATCTAAGGGTGTGACTCCCCTATCGATCCATTACTATTGGCGTTTTCTTTATTGTGGTCCAGTGAACCTGATTGATTATCATCAAAAGTCTATTGTTTACTTCGGGGTGGCGACGGGTTTGGCGCATTAAAACTTTCTCAAGCCAACTGAATGTCCCGGGGGCCTTTGGAAACCATTGGCGTTAAATAAACTTCTGGGAAAAGAAAGCAGCGTGCCTCTTAAAGACAATGCATTAGTTATTCCTTGAGTGTCTCTCTTACTTTAAACGTTCTCAAATTTCACAAGGAAACTACTTTGTGGAATAGTGTACTGTTTCTAGGTTAACGGAGTGTGGTGGGATAGTTTCTTTTTGGATTGTACTCGCGAAAATGGTACACCATCATCCGAATAACTGATAAGTAGTAGAAATTGCTTGGGGTAGTTTTCAGTGTTTGCAGAACTAAAAGCTTGGTTTTCAAAGTGGAACTAATGCGTCTGTCGTCTGTTAAACAAGGAAAGAGTCAAGGTGGAATTTGAGTAAAAAAAAATCTCGAAAATAACAAGCGTTAGATCTACATCTAAAATGAAATGTAGAAATTTGCATGTTTTCCACTGTTATCCTGTGAATAGTGAAAAATAATCTTAAATTATTTTTTTGTTTTTCTAGATTCTTATAAAATCCCCGTGTCATTACGATTTAAATGTATCATCGTGCATTGATTTTATCATAGAAACTAATAAAAAAAATATGCATTAATTTTCCGCTCTTTGAAATGTGGTGCTTGAGTAAAACGAACTTAATAAGATTTCTTTCTTTTTCTTTAGATTTCTTTTTGTTGTGGGGGATCGGTAAATATTGTTTTTTTTCTAAAAATGTATCTCGTTATTGTAAACATGATATGCTTATGAAGACATTTACGAAAATTCCCATACATTTTTTTTAAGGTTTCCCTTTAAATATAATCCGAATTTATTATTTACAATGAATTTAAACCAATTTAAAAATAATTGCATGGTATTATATTTTGGACTTGCTACTTAATTACGTTCAAGTTCAAATGATTATACTCAAATATGAATACCATGAATCATATTCAATACTCATATCATATTCACAGTGGCGTAACGGAGAATATTAGGGACCCCTCTGCAAAGTCAGGTTTCGGACCCCAAATCGGATCTTACAGGGGTACGTACTTGGCGTAGTCGGGGTGTACGTTACGCCACTGCATATTCAAATATAAATTTTAGTTTTAATTTATACTAAATAGAAACATCGATTAATCATTTTTTAAATTGAATGTTGTGTTTATTATGTGTTTATTTGAAAATCCTCGGCATTTATTAACTTTCTCCTTGATTTTTACGTTTTTAGAATTTTCAGTAACCTTTCAGCATTTATAGTTTTCCTGAAGCTTTTTTCATTGCTTACGTTTTACTGTTTTCAAGTAATTATTAGTTAGAAATATTAGCTACAATAACTTGAGTGTTCGTGGCGGTCGTGAGCTCTTGGCTGGCATTTTTTTTTGTTGGGTTGTTGGTTCGAGTCCTGGGGCCATTAAAAATACTCCGTGTAGAAGCACTGATGCATGTTTGATTTGTTGCCGCTTGCCGTTCTCACGTTGCGGGAAAGTTAAGTGAGGGGGGGGGTGTTAGCTACGGTTTCCTCCTCGTCACTGGACTACGGTTAAAAATTACGAGGTCCGTCGCGAATAATTCTTTTGCTGCTTCCGAGTGCGACGCTGATCAAGAATTAATCAAACACTGCTGGAATTAAAATTCGTTCTTGTGTGTGTGTTTTGGAAGATTGTTAGTTTCGTACAGCTGCCACCATAATTTATTTCACAATCATTCTGAGAGTTTGTTACCTCTTTGGTTTTCAAAATTGTGGAATCTCGCAAAAGCATTGAAACTCGCCTTTTTAATAGATTTCGAACTGCTCTTTTTTTTATTCTTTCAGGGTGTTGCCAATAATGCGATAGAAAAGAGATACTAAAAACAATAAAGTGGACCCTTTCACCTTACGACTTGTTACGTCAATGCACTGCCTTATGCTTAAACCTTCAAGGTTTCTGCAAGTAATTTTCGAAGGGCGTACACCCAAAATAGAGCTCCAGTTGAATTCTGCATACGCCCTCTCTTATTATGTATTCTTAGACTCTTGAAACAAGAAACAAAGGATTAGTTTTTTTACTCCCCCCTTTCCCTATCCCATTCTTTGATCCCATTCAGTTTTGGGTCACGTGTTTGACTAGGGTGGATGGTTTGGTGAGCTTCGGGAGTCAAGTGATGTGTAAGGTTTTTGTCACGTTCTTAATAAAAGAAGTCGTTTGAGATTTTTGTGGTTCTTTGAAATATAAAGGCGAAGCCAGGAAAAAAAAAGTCTTTTAAATATCGTTTGTGGAAAACAGGGAGCAGCTTGATTAACTGCACCTTTCCGTGTATCATTTTAATGTACGATTTGGTATGTTGCTCTTGTCGCGTTCAGTTCGGGAATACGTAGGCGATTTTGAAATGGAAAAGACACGCTCGAAAAAAGAAAATTTAGCATACATTTGTTGCAACACTTAAGCAGTGAAAGAATTTTAATATAGACACGTGAAATGCAAAAATATTTGTCCTCATATATTATTGTAATTTATGATTCGAGATATGAAAATATTTTAAGACTTGTTATTTCAGAATATTATAGGATACTTTTTATCTCGTGGAAGAGTTACCAATCATTTTTGTTCATTTACCGGCTAAAGCAGTACAAGGGTTTAGTTTCGGGGTCAACCTCCTCCCTTGCCTTAACCCATTCAGGACCAGGCGATTTTTCCTGTTAAGCCTAACTTCATTTAAAAATTCGTATAAAATCATCACTGTAATAAATACCCCGAAATTTATTGTTTATAATCATTCTGAATAAGGGACGAAGACCGCACCACTAAAAAAGTCTTCAATGCCCAACCAACTGGCACACGAAGAAAGGGCAAGCCAAATCTTAAATGGATTGATGGCTTAGAAAAAGATCTCCTAGTTTTGAGAACTAAGAATTGGAGAACACTAGCTGGAAGAAGGCTGGTCTGGAAAAGGCTTCTTGAGAAGGCCAAGGCCCACCCTGGACTGTCGAGCCACTGAGAAAGGAAGGAATCATTCTTAATTCCATACATTCCAAATTAAGATCACCCCACTGTGATCACGGGCCTCAGCACGGACAAAACGCAGTCTCAAATAGGGTACCGTGTTCCCTAAAGTGATCACATATGTGTGCCCATGGTCCTGAACGGGGTAAACCAACAGATTTTTAAATTTTAGCTTAAAGTTTGCATCTCGGTGTTTTCATTTACTTTTTTAAAAAACATAACCTCTCCCTTGAAGTAGTCCGTGTACGCCATTTGCCTCAAGAATTATTACATAGATGCGTTGGTCCATGCAACTCCTTCCCCTAAAAATACATGCCTTAAAATTTGATATATATGAAAACTTTCTCTTAAATTTCTCTTTAAAATAAAGGTGAGGTTTACAAATTTATTTAACAATTTGTAATACAACAAATAAAAAGCATGAATTTGATTTTTCAGAAGATTTTTTTGTAGATTTAAATTTAGGAATTTATTCAAGAAATTTTAACTCATGAATGAATTATTTCTATCAGGAAATGTTTAAAAAATAAGACAGATTTCAGCTATTCAAACAATTTCTTTGTTTTATTTTTTTCTCTTTTCATTTCATATAATATTAAGTATTTATTGAGCTTATAATTGTATAATTAGTGCTTAATTAAATTGGCTTATCTTAGCCAAAAAGAATTTCGAAACGTGTTTTTTAGCTATCTCAGTTGTAAGATTTTCTTTAAATAGATTAACACGAGAGATAAAAAATGAGTTTTTGTCCTTGCTGTATCTCAATGTACAAGGTTTTCTAGCCGAGAGATTAGAAAAGGATTTATATTTTTTATTTTAAGAGAATTATATATCTATCAGAATGAGTAATTCAGATAGAATATAATCTATCAGAATGAATAATTTATCAGAATTCTACATTTTAAAGTAACATAACATAAAAAGGATTTGACTTGTTCATTTTAAAGTTAATTAACGATTTATGATAATTTTTTTTACGGAAGCACATTCACAAATATTGATGACTCAAATATCAATTACTCAGACTCAACATGTTCAAAAATTACATTGCCTTAGCCCACATTGTCTTCGAATTAAGCTTTTTACTTTTCACAACACGTCTAAGTTCAGCCTTGCAAGATAAGTGTTTTGATACTTTGACACTTTCAACGTGATCTTGCAGCTTGTTCATTATGAATAAGCCATTTGGTGCTTGAGAACTTTGCGTGATTAAGTAGCCTTGTTTTCTCAGTTTCTCTAATTAAAAGTATCTCACGATTTTCCGCGTCGATTTTCTTGTCGTGATCAATAGATCATAAATCGTGTGAAATGTTATAATTTTCCAGAGCTCGAGCTTAATTTATGATGTGATATTGGAGTTGAATCTGTTCTAATGTTTACTTGTATCTGAAAGCTTATGACTAAAAATTAATTTACTTGTGAAACTCTCGGAAGCCTCAGAGAAGTGAAGAAATTCGTGTAAAATGTTTCAACTAAAAATGGAACTATTGTGCGAGTTTTAAGAAATCATTTGAAGATATTGAATGCGTTTTAAAATTTTCTCCTTTAATTAATGATATCCTTTTTCTTATTCGCAATATCTCTTTAACAATTTCGATCAAGTAAGTTATTTGATTATTTAACATGGTTATAGAATGAATATATATCTCATCACAAGAGTTTTACTTCTTATAAGTTGAGTAGAATCAAGACGGGGATAGCTTAAATCGTAAACTTATTTTGATTTCAGATTTTCGAAAAAGGAAACTTCAACGTAGAGCAGAATAGGTCCCCCCCCCCTTTTTTTTTTTAAATA
>BMAV01003087.1:49826-80942 GCA_019973955.1 Trichonephila inaurata madagascariensis
CCCCCCCTCCCTGAAAAATTCCTGCGTGCGCTACTGGTGCCATTCATTCTACACTAGATCACTAAAAAGCCCCCATTGAAAAAACTTTTTTTTTAGATCAAGAATATTCAGTATTTTTTCTTTTTTATTGTTTACAACTACATATATATAGCCATTACTACAACGCAGGGGCTTAGCTACCGCCTTATCAGCTTTATCAATGATACGGGGCTCCCAAGCTACAGGGGCCCCAATTACAGTCCCGATAACAGAACTCTCATATCCAAAACAGGGCCCCGAAGGATTTTTGATACAGGAACCACTTAGAATTAGTTTCGCCAATGCTACAACGTGATATTTAAAAAAAAATAATAGTAGAATCATATGTGCAAAGTTAAATAGCAGAGGTAGTCTTAGGATTATTGGGGAACCTTTACATCACCCAGCCATGTGTTGGGAGTCAGGGAGGAGTGATCAAGTTCTTGGGGGTCCGCGATGTGTCATCACTGTTTCATTAAAAATATTTTTACTGCAGCTTCATAATCTTTAGAATGATAAACGTGCACTGTATAACCCATCTGCTTTTCTTAAAGAAAAGCAGATGATACAATCTAAGATCCTACAATCTAAGTCCCACTTTTTTTCCAATGTTAACCCTACTGAAAATCTGGTGTGGCTTAGAATCGAAAGAAGGGGGCCGTGGTAGCCTAGTGGTCAAGACTACGGACGGTGATGATGGACTCGTGGCCGCCGTGTCATGAGTTCGAGCCAAGTACCATTGAAGACTCGTCGTGTAGGGGAGTGATACATGTAAAATCTGTCGAGAGCTCAAACGTCCTCTCGTTGGTGTGGTGTGGTAGTTAAGCGTGGGGGTTCCAGCTCTGGTGTCGTCCTCGTCATTTGACCGTGGTTCAAAATTACGAGGTCCGTTGTCAAAAGCCCTCGAGTAACCAAATAGAGCGACGTTAATTTTCACTCACTCACTAGAATCGAAAGAAAAAATATTTTTTGGATGAGGCAATTGGAGCGATTAGTTTCATGTACGAATTTAAAAGTTTGATATTGGTAAAACAATGAATTGTTTACTTCTTATTAGTTCTCGTTTTAAATTAATTTTATTTTCGTAAAATTGGACATCGATAAACCATTTTATAATTTTTCATCTTTTGCAAAAACTTATTGAGAATTTGGGGTGCGGTTTAGAATCTATTGCGGCTTAGATTCGAATAAATACGGTAGTTATTTAGTATTGAATGTTTTAAAAGTATGTGTTGTATAGTTACATACTATTTGTGATATACTTCAGTCCTAAATATATTTGGGAAAGATATGTGCTTGCAAAGCCTTGTCTAGATTGTCTTTCTCCAGGATGTAAAAAATAGTACATAAATTTTAAAATTTATTTCACATAAAAAGCTTAAATTACATATTCTGACTATACTAAAGCACAAAAAGAAGTATGTTTCTTATAGAACTCATTTTTTTTTGTGTGCGATGTATCGAGATTACTCTTATTTTGTTAAGTTTCGCATTTAAAGCTGTACCTTCACTAAGTGTTAAGAGCCTGAACCAAACTTATTTTTCATTTCAAACAAACAGATTTTTAAGCAGAAAATGTCGCAATTCCCTTGTAAATTCGTGACATTGAAACTCGTATATATCCGTTTATTATACTTATCTTAGAAAAACAACTGATTGGTTTTGTCTAAATTAAATTAAAAAAATATGTAGAAGTACAATAATTTGTTTATTAAGTACCCAATAATGAATTAATTTTTTTTAATATAATTTATTAGGATGGAAGAAATTTGAAATATAGATCATGCGTCTTAAATAATGAAACTTATTTCCTTCATGGTGGAAGAAATATGACGTATTCAACAAGTATCCTTTAAATAGAAAAGGAACGAAGACACTTTGTGTTCTCGTACCGTACACGTGTTTCTATGTACATTTGAACTTGTATTACAACTCGGAACATAGAGCAAAGGTTAAACTATACAAAGTTCAAACGAGATGTCGAAGTTGAATTGCCAAAGGGGGTAAAAGCGCATTAAATGAAAACTTCCTAACCATATACCCCTAGCCAGCGGTTTCGTTTTAATCAAACAAGCTTCTTAAAGAAGTTTTTACATTAAGTCTTAAATACGTTTGAAATATAGGAATTTCAGAAAATAAAATAATAGATGGAAGAATTTCATACTTTTTTTTTTACAGCATACACACACACAGTTCTAACTTTACATAAATTTTTATTACATTTTAACAACATTTACTATAATTGTTACACAATTACGGTATAATAAAAGTCGGATAATTCTGCCAACTATTCTAAAAAGTTTTTTTTCTCATTAAAATTGCAAACATACAAAGAAAAAGCTACAGGAATTAGCATAAATTTATAGAAGTATGGGATATTATCGTTACAATTTTTATAAAAATATTATCTGGAGTAAAATTATTTTTTAGATGTCAATCTTTTTGATGATGATACTTAGCGAAGTAGTAAAAAGTCCGACTTTTAAGTAATATTTAATTTTGTATTAGATGTAAATAGTATTTGAAAAAAGTATTTTATTTTTAAATTTCGGATTAATTCTCCGTAAACGCTTGTAAAATCTCTTTGAAAAGTTATAATAACGTTAACATTATAAAATTATTGAAATAGAACAATTTAATTTTTTTACGTTTTAAATTTCAGAAGTTGTATTATTGTTTAATTTGTATATAAGATTAAAATAATGGGTTGGTTTATTTGAGAGGTCAGCTTTGATTTTAACCATGATGTAAAACATTTTACAGCTGAAACTCCATCTGGTCTGAGTTGCAGAAACGTTATTGAAACAAACGTTCGGGTCAAAACTCTGCTGAAAATGACAGAGTGAGCGAGTCTGCTTGCTCGCAGGTGAGACGATCACCTGGCTACTGAACTAATACGGAACTAAAAAATACAGAATCGGTTGAGACTTCGTTATTTTGTGTAGATTTAGGTGTAAATTAAGCCCTGAAGTGAATAGATGAAAGCAAATTATCTCCTTACTATAACTTACCGTTCTTGAATATGACCCAAGAATTAATTAGAATGCGACGCATGGAACGCGTCTGTAAAGTCGTGAATGTGAAATATTTACTTCATGTATATCTTGAATAACAAAAAGGTTGTAAACAAAGACATCTGAGGAGTGGTCTTTTTATTTAATTTCCTCGTAAAGCCTTATTTTATGCAAAGTGTTTTCAGAAGTATGATCTTTAATTTAAATATCAACAGCGTTGCATAGTATTGCACCTACGAATTAATTCCTTCATTTTTAATGCATAAAGATAAATTATAGGGAATTAGCTTAAAATTAAAAGGTTAATGTAGTGCTTTCTTTCCTTCGTCACCTTGTGTGTATCCTAATATTCTAGCATATTTCTACCTTCTTGTGTTACATATTAATAAAAATTGCCGTGTTACTGAATTTCCATAAGTGTCTAGTGTTCTTCAAAAAAAAGAACAGGCGTGTCGTGCTTTTTTTTTTAAATGATTGGCAAGATATAATTATAAACAAGGTTATCTGCTGCATTACAATAAATGTTAAAATTTGGAATAAAAATGTTTTCATCTATCTTTCTAAAAATCTGTATTTGGTTTTTCCAAACAGTTTTATATTCACTTATCCTTGAAAATACTTGTAAACTAAAATCAGTAAATCATTGCATATTTTTCTTTTTTAAAAAAGAAATGTTCGGACTTTTTAATGGGAAATTTTAATGTCTTTAAACAAAGACAAGAGTATAATATTTAATAAAATAACACGTAATGTAAGAATTAAAATATTTGTTTACGGATATTTAAATGTGTTAAAGTTATGATAAGACAGTGGTTTTCAAACTTTGTCGACCCATAGAACCCTTAAAATTCTGTACTAAAAAAAAAGCAAGGAAGAATATATTTTAAAGTAATATTCAAAGTAGAGATCATTTTATAGGACTTTAAGTAAAGACAATTGAAAAATACTGTATTTTTTACTAACAATTTTCAACGTAATATTAATGTAAATTTACTCATTAATTCGTGCTCCAGGGGTCATCTACCCCTCGCATTACATTTAATAATTGTGATATGGGTTTGCATTTTTTTACACAAATTATCGAAAGGGCATATTGAAACTATCTGCCACTGGATTTTATATTCTGCGTTAATTTGCTTCTATGTTTTGTTTTTGCTGCCACATACGTGGGGAAATACTTTAAATACTTTGTTCAAATTGGCATTAAAAAGTTTATAACTGTGTGAAAAACTTCATGTATTTGCAAATTCGCCACCTAAAATTTAGGTGCTGCTCCTACTAGAATTTAGACTGTCGAATATGTCGATAAAAGTTGTTCCTTCTTCTTTGGCAAGCCTCATGATTAATCGATTCGATAAATGCCCGAAGCACGTGACTTCTACAGAATTTAAGATTTCATTTTATCCATAAAATATTAATTTATATTTATTTTTACAAGCATACTGCCTTTAAGAATTCAATCTTTTATAAAAGTTAAAAAAAAAATTACTAAAATTTTGGATTTTGACTAAACAAATAGCGAATTCTCTTGCGAAAACCTTGTCAAAGTTCCAAGTTGAAAACACTGGCTTAGCTAGTCCTGAGTAGGGCTTGTATCAGCATTCTTTGGGAGCCCTTTTTTGGAAATTCAATAATAATGATCACATCAATAAGACTTATTTGGAAGTGTCGAAATATTACATCTCTTGGGGCACCGTATCGCTGATACGGCGGTAGTAGCTACGCCTCTGGTTGAAGACCTCTATGATCAGGTATGGTTTTTTAAACATTCATATACGTGAACCAGCCTTTTATCCGCTGGCGTAGCTAGCTGTGAGGAGGCCCTGTATCAAACTTCCTTCGGAGCCCTATTTCAGGTATGAAAGCCCTGTTAGTGAGACTGTAGTTACACATGTTGGGGCCCCGTACCACTGAAATGGCGGTGGCTACGCCCCTGCTTTCATACCTTTAGTGGGTCGATAAATAAGTACCAAGCTTGCCTTAGAACTGAACACTGGGAGTTTCGCGTCAGACTGACCACTTGACCGAAACATCTGCACATGCACTCCAGCGCCTAAGGCCACGTAAATTGAGATAGGCACAGTAGGCCTTGTCCCTAGTGGGCTGTTGCGCCTCTGAGTTCATAAACGTGAAATTTAAAGTGTTTATTTTTCTTTAAGATCCTAAAAATTATATAAATGCTAATGATGTCTAAAAACTTTTTTAAACTATTTTAATGAAGTAACCATTTAAAAATGAAAGAGCAAAAAAAAACCATTCTTTCGTAAGAGTATTAATTTTGTCTTAAATATCTTTCTTATCGCGTCTGAATGACTAAATCACTTCAAAACTAAAAAAAAAAATTTTTTTTACCGAGGTTTCATTATAGTACAAAGATCCAAACATAAACGAGAATTACGATATTACCATCACTATTCCACCTCATTGCTTCATAATCGCATCACCTCAATCACACAAGTGAAACCCACACTAACGATCCTGTTTGAAAACAATTTCCCCTTTTTGGTCCAAAACGGAAAAGATCCATCGAACCTATAATAATAACCCCGCAGGTTGTCGGGGCACGAAAATGGTAATCTCAGTTCGGTGCTGCTGAAGCGAATCGAAGGGGGGATACATCAAACCCCTCACTCGCTGCAACGGTTGCTTATTCACCAGCAACGAACGATATACAAAACTAAGGAAAATGTACCCCCGTAATAATAAACATCCACGCGTACACCTTCGTCTACTTCCCACCTGTTCGCCCAGATCCCCGTGCACGAGCTACGCTAATCCCCCGCTTTCGCCTCAAGAGTGGATGGTTTTTCTTTTCTTTTGCTTTTTGATATCCAGTCAGATTTGACGGAAAGGTGGGGGAATGCTGTGGGTTTGGTGTATGGCGAACATACAACGGCCTTCTACGGTTCCAATTGCCACTTGCCGCTTGGTGATCTCACCTACAGATTATTCTGGGATTCGATGATTCAGTGATGGCATTGTTCCACGCTATTTGGGTCATTAGAGAGAGAGAGAGCTGCAAGTGATTTTTCGGTATAAAATCAAATGATTTTTTATCATGGATATTGCAAAGAGGTATAAATGAAGTCTATTTTTTGCTTTGGAAATAAAATAAGTTGCGCATCAAATTAATGAAATCGAAGACAAATCAAAGAAATTAAGTGGAAAATCCAGTTAGTGATACAATGACTGCGCGATGTTTACATTACGTTTTTCTTCAATAGTTAAATGCTAACGATTATTTGTTCATTTTGAATAAGATAGTCATATTATAAAATTATTTTAAGCACTTGTTGAGGTGTCGCTGTAATTGTTACAGTTGCTTAACGTTGCATCCTTGTTGATGTTACGAAGTTCATGGGACAGACATAGTGAACTCTTTCACTTCTCTCTTTTAGATATTAAATTAAATTTCTCAATGGTCATTTTTCCGAAATGAAAAATTGAAAGTTCGAAAATTAAAACTAAATAACAAAAATTCTGGACCAGGGTGACGAAAATGGAGCATTGACTATTGAATGTTAGATATCGGTGATCGAGCTTGTGGGTTGATACTTAATTGACACTTTCACTATTGGCGAAAATTACGCGGTTCGTCGCCAATACTTCTCGTGTTGCTTTATAGTACGACGTTAATAAACACTCACTGTTGGCATTTGCTTTTAAATTAATTGTATTTTTATTATTCGAGATATTTTTCAGCTCCTAATCCAAATTTTTTTTTTTTAAGAACATGCAAGTTGAAATGCATTAATTTGTAAACTGTTGTGCATCACAGATCTTAGAACATCCTTTAGAATCAAAAATTGTATTTATTTTAAAAAAGGTTAAATAATAAATAAGCAACAAAAAAAAAACCATATTCATAAGACTTAAACTAAAAAAAAAATTCTTTTAAAAACCACAGAGCAAGACTACCTCTGATGTATTTTTTCACCTCATTTAGAAGCATTGTAATACATTCATAAAAGAGAACATAAGGTGTTTCCTTTGTGACTGAATCTTTCTTGCATTCTGTTTTTGAATTATGTTCCGTAGCCCAAAAAAAGAAAAATGGGTGTCTTATATGACTGTGATGGATGGGCATTCTTTAAGGATGGCAACTGTAGTGTTCCTGAAGTACAATGCGTGTGCATGCATTTTATATTTCTAACAATGTTATTCTTTGGCGAAATAAGATTTGAATGTCTGATGATGAGCATGAAGAGAATGCCTATTTTTTTAGAAGACTACCCGAAAGACCTTTATGGATTTCTACAAACAATAGGATTATGTAATTAGTATATTTTTTTCCATTTAAAATAATTTCTGATTCGTTTTTACTTGATATTAAAACTTGGATGGTTAGCGGGTATTGGTTTTGAACCCGAAAACACCGGGTTTTTTTTAGCTAAGATGATGCCCATTATATCTGTCATAAAATAGAGTGGGATGTCGACTCAAACGTCATCCTCGTCGCTTGACCGTGGTTTAAATCTGCGGTGGTCTTTAAAAACTTTTTGATGTTCCTCAAAAAAAATCCGGTCGTTAGGCTAAAAATGCGTAATATTTAATTGAACTTAATTTTTTACCTCTACAACTTTATCTTTAATATCTTTGTTTATGTGCATTTCACATATATAAAGGATTTCTGATGAAAATATTAATGTATGCACCATTTTTTCCCCAAATTCATATTAGTGGTCTGCCAAGTATGAAATTATGCATTAAGTGGCCCATGAATATCTAAGGTTGGCGCCCGCTGATTTAAATTAGATTTGCTACTGATGGTTTCGGGTTACTTCTAATGCGTCAGTAATAAATTAATAATACTAAAATTTGCATGTTTTTAAAGTTTTATCTGAATCATATCAAAATTAAATGAAATAGTTGCTTTTAATTCAATTTGCATTTCTTATATTAAAAATATAGATGAAAATTATTTAGTGAAAATCGCTTAACACGAAACCGAAGGGACTGAAATATTTTTTCATGTTAAAAGATACTGAGCTAAAAAAACCCCCATATATCAACAAAATTAAGTTCATTTGCATTTATTTTATTTACATAGATATGTATAAATGCATATGCATTGAGTTTTTGGAAAATAATCTGATATTATTATTTGCATTGTTTTTTAGCATCCAATTGCCAACAAATTGTTCGATATCTTCCATTTTGATATTCATTTCGCCATTAGAATGTGCGTCTAAATAACTACGCTTACTTTTCGTGATGTTCCAGATTTCGGATGATGTGGGAAGAGGAGCAGCATTTTTCATTGCCGGAATCTGCATCAATGATATTTTTTGAGCTTTGAACCAACTCCCAAATGTCTGTCTGCCATAATTGGGCTGCACACACATTATCATCATCAACTGCAATGAATTCTTCCGATAATACAATAAAACAGTCCAATCCGGCTGGTGTTTTCCTTATTTTGTTCATTCCCATAAAAGAAATCTTTCGTGTAAAGGGGGGGGGGGATGCATGAAAATACGCTGTAGTTTATCGGGATCTTGTGTATTATTTCGTCTTAAGTGTTTTCTTGTTTAATGTTTTTCACTGTCATTATTATAAAAAAGAATAAGCATTGAACATTCAAGTAAAAAATATTTTCTGAAATCATAGTTATTTTTCGCAAGCAAAACACTAATGTTTTTTAATAGTAGAGTTTATTCAAAACACACATTTCTCAGATAAAAAAAAATACCTTCTGTGCATATTAATTAGTCTTTATTAATGAAAGGATAAATCATCTCACAAACAAAAACCCAATAAAATAGTGGAATTTTTCCTTGAGGCAGTTCTTTAGCGCTGAATAAATATATGTACTCTTAAATTATATAGTCAATCAAGTTTCCTTAAAAAGAAAATGTGCTCAGATATTTAGAAACAAGAACTAAAAATAAATATTAAGAACGCAAAAGGCGGGAAAACTAGAGACACGCTTCTGACCCGTGGCGAAGTTTTTCTTAAGTCCTGATCTTTTTGCACTTTTCAAGGTCGCTCAGAGGTGATTGGGAGAATAACTTGAGAGGGTTCTCTAATGGATACCCCCCATGAAATAGAGGGAGGAGAGGCCCGGGAGAATTTTGGCGGGAATTGATTTGCTTGCCAAGCACATCTCTTCAAACCTGTTCCGAGACTAGTTAGCATTACTCCCGTAGGTTACGCCCCTTGCGTACGCATGCGCGTTTGCCGAAGGCGTGCAAGAACTTAACTCTCCTTTTTGGTTACTTTAACGCCGTTTTGGCAATTTATAAATTAAAAGCAATTTTTTTTTCTGTGGACAGAAAAATGTGTAAATGTATTCTAATTTAAATTAAATATTTATTTGAATAAAAAAAATATTGGGAAAATTTCTTTTTTAAAAATTCGATTTTAATTGCTGGAAAATTTGTGAATAAATTTTGAATATGTTTATATGTCTGAAAAAGTGTATTTATTTGATTTCATGTCACTTTGAAAGTAAATTTGTAGTATTGAATATGTATAAATGCAATAATTTTTAGTGAGCTGAAGCAGGAGCTTCCTTTCGGAAATTATATTTCAAAGAGATGGAAAGAGACTTTTTTTTTCGTTGATCTTATGATTTTTACATTGAGTTTTGTTTTTCCTTACGAATTTTTTTATTTTTTATTATTATCTACGAACAGGAGCGTAGCTACCGCTGTATCAGTTGTGTCAATGATATGGGGCCCCAACATGTGTAACTACAGTCCAGTAACAGGTCTCAGATATTCAAAAAGCACCCCGAAAAATTTTTGATACAGGGCCCCTTCAGAGCTAGCTACGCCAGTGTCTACGAATGAAGCACAACATGCTTTGAAGTCATATATCTTCATATATTGGAGACAAGTTTTAAAGATTTTGCAAGGTAATCTATAAGTTACGCGTACTATTACTAAAGTGAATTCAGTACCCACATTAGCAGGGGCGTATTTACACCGCCGTATCAGTCGTATCAGTGATACGTGGCCCCCAAGCTACAGAGGGCTGCGGTAGCCCAGTGGTCAAGGTATCGGATCATGGCAGACATGTCATAAGTTCGAGCCCAGTACCACTAAAGACCCGCCGTGTAGGGAAGCGATGCACGTTAAATCTGTCGAGAGCTGAAACATCCTCCCATTGGTGTCGGCGCCCCGCGGGGGCGGCGGGCGCCAGCTCAGGTGGCGTCCACGTCACTTGACCATGGTTCAAAATTACGTGGTTCTCCCCCAAAAGCCCTCGTGTAGCTGAACAGTGCGACGTTAATATTCACTCACTCATCCCAAGCTACAGGGGCCCAACATGTGTAATTACAGTCCCACTAACAGGGCTCCCATACCTAAAAAGGGCCCCGAAGCAATTTTGATACAGGACCCCCTCAGAGCTAGCTACGCCAGTGCACATTAGTATTACTAATGTGAATTTAGTACTGTTGTTGTTGTTTCTCGTCCCCGAGATCAGCTGAGCTAGATCAGGTCCATGAGTCCATTTACCCTGAAGAAGTCCAAAACTTAATAGGATAATTTAGTACTCTTGTCATTTAGTATTCATCTACAATATGCGTTATTGCTACTTCTGCATAAAATCATCTTTCCTACAAATTTAAATTTCTTTCCGAAATTTTCCTAACTGCTGGAAAATTTGCTGCTATTGATATTGAAATCCAGTGGCGTAACGGAGAATAGTAGAGCCCAGTGGCGCTATAGTATATAGAACATAAAATTTAAATATTTGTTGTTAATGATTAATTTTATTAATCAATGCTAATTATCTATTCAATAATTAGTTTTTATTGTGTTTTGTTCCCGAAAATCGACAAAATCAAAAAGAGCCTGATACAAGAATGGTCAACTTTCGACCCCGGACCACCTCCTTGAAAAATTCCTTTGTGCGCTACTGGTAGAGCCCCCTTCAAAGTCAGGTTTAGGGCCCCAAGCCGGAACTTACAAAGGATAACAAAACCATAACATTGGGATTCAGACCCCCCCTAGAATCCTCTCCTCCCGTGATGCAGGGGTGTACGTTACACCATTGTGGAAATACCCCTGTCTAATTGAAGATTAGAGCCCGACAGGGTTACTTGCTTCATCCAGTCCCCCTCTTCGACTGATACCTACTAATTTGAATATTTACTGAAATATGTAATAAATTGGTTATTTAAAAATAAAGACGAAAAATATTCAAGACATATAGAGATTTTAATGCTTTTTAGGGTGTGTTTGTCTTCATGCCATTTTTACACTGTGTAGTAACAAGATTAAAAAGCAAGATATTTTTTTGTTTCTATCTATCTGCCTTTAATACTGCACGAATGTTATATTTTAATTCATATAGAATGACTTTCTTGAGTTATTTTTTAGTGTCATGATAATTAGAATAGTTTATTAAATTTAGAGTAAAACTTACAAATATATTCTCTAATAGTATGTGTTTTATTTTTTATTTGTCAAGGTATTTAATTTCATAAATTGTTAACCGAAATCTCCTTTTCGGTTAAAAAATATTTTTGTTTGAACATTTTCATGTGAATTGTAACAATTATTTGAATTTTTAAGTCCTATGTGATTTAATATAAAATCATATTTTACACACGAATATATTACGCTTTTTCTGTACAGCAACAAGACTTGCATTTATAAATTAAAATTTTTTAAATATTTATGATTTTGATTTTTGTGAAAATGTCCAAAAAAAGAAAATTGTATCACAGATTAGCTTAAACATATTTACTAAGATAAATAGTATAAATACATAAAATTAAACTAGATCTATTTGTCATGTTATATTTAATATAATGCTTTAAAAAAGATTTGCATTAGTATCTTTTATTTTCTACCTTAATTGTGTTGTATAATTAATCTTTTCCTTTTTCGGCCCAGTGCTATGAAATTAATAAAAAAATATCTAAGTAAATGCAATTTATGAGAACCGAATTCGCAGCGCAATTTCAACCAGACGACTTCACTTTCGTTTGTTTCTAAGTTGGCGAGTGAAGTTCCACGCCAATCGGTCTTCACTTTTCGTCTTCTTGCATTGGAATCCTCAATTCGGCAACCCTGGACGCGTAGTATTCTAAACTTTACGAAGACTTAAGCAACAATTTTGTTGACAGTTTGTCATGGCGTTTCTGGAAATGTTTCGGTTTTATGCAACATTGAGAAGTGCCTTTTACATTTAATACGTGAATCTATAACATTAACTCAGGCAAGTGAATTTTGCTATCGAATATTTCTGTTTTAAACCTTCAAGTGAAACTTTGCTTGGCGATTTTTTGTTGCGATCCTGATTGCCGTTGCCAGGAGCAACCACAATAATATGATGGAAACTATCTGTGCAGGTGAGTTTGCTTTGAGATGCTGATAATATTTCGTTTGTTCTCCTGTATGCTTTTACAGGCATTTGCTTTATTATTGTACGGTGTTCTACGATTTTCCTAAATTATAAACTACGCATTGTATCTTAAATCTTAAAAATCTGTCTCTTCTACTTTCACTCTTTTGGAAGAAATTCTTATGTGTATATAAGTCTTTCTCATTCTTTATATGTTCTTTCAGTGAAATTTACTTGAAATTATATGCAATAATAAAATTAATTTGATTAACGTAAATATATATCTTATATAAACATCATATAAATTATCTTATTTTGATGTCAATGTTTGAAAATTTTGATGTGAAAAATTCTAGTAAGCAGCTAAATTATGCTTCATTTTTGGTTTAAACGAAAGCTTGCAATGTTTCAATTTATTACTTGATTGATAGAAATAGTTGATTTTAAATATTTATGTTCGTCACTGCATTGCCATGTTTATTTAACGCATGCTTTTGTGTTGAATTGATATAATTAATATTTTATGGGCAGTTTTTTATGCATTAATATCAAGAAGTAAAAATCTGTCAACGGTAGTACGCGATAATTTAATTAGCTTTTCAATTTGATATCAGTTTTATCATGCTGTTATGAACCTGACTCAAGCAAGTATATTTACAAATATTCTGATCGGCAATTCCTAACCCCCTCCCCCTCCATCGCAAATATTTTTCACATTAACTTAGCTTCGATTTAATTTTTTTCTCGTAAATTGTCTTTCCTGCCGTGGTTGGAAGTAAGAATTAATTTTTACCCTGTAAATACGCTAGAATTTTACATATTTATATTGCAATTCTTTTGTTTTCCTTGTAGAATTGTATTTTTTTTTAGAAAATTAAACAATCAAAATTTTATGACTCCAAGAGCATTTTTTTGCCATGTGCCAATTGCATCAAAGAATTTTATTTATCTGTAGTCATAAATATCTTATGGTTGTTAATTGTTAAATTCTATTTTTGGGAGTATGAATTCAACTGAAGCAATTCACCTAATATATATATTGCCAATTTTTGTTGCAGAAACTCAAATGACGGAAGTGAAAACAATTAAAACTGCTGTAGAACAATGAATGTATTGTTCTTTGAATAAAATTCATAAGGTGTTAATACAATGATGAGCATTTATCGTACGCACAACTAAATAAATACTTCTATTGGTCAAGCCGTATAAAAAAGCTTTTGTAAATATTACCAAGTAATTTTTTGTCTTTATTTTAATCATTGATATTATAAGAAACATTTTAAGTGTTTCAAGTACCACTGAAACCCATTTCCGTTTCAATTTGATCATTCATCATTCCGAATGAACGATTTTTTTATTTGCTTATATATTTTTGTTTGTAATGAAGCTCCAATGTTTATTGTTCTGAGACCGGAAAGAAACACCTGCTTCATGAGAACGATAGTATGAGTCAGTCGAAAGATGTATCATATATGTTTTAAAAAGTTTCGATTCTTATTGTGATCTTATTCTTAATATTTGCATTTAAGAATATTTGCTTTTTTATATTTATCGTGGCCTAATGAAAATTATCTTACCTATGAATTTATACTACATTTGAAATATTTACCTTGCATATTATTATCGTTACATATACGATACGTTACTACGATATTAAACACATTTCAACTAATAGTAGCATTGTATTGAATTTTGTGAGTAACTTATAAATTAGTGAAGTTTTATAGGTTTAATTGTGTGAGTCATAATTTCCAAAATTAAAATGTTGTAAATGTGTTTCATTGCATTATTTTTTTTTTATTTGAAAAGGTGTCTAAATATTAAAATTATACAAATTATTTGTAGAATTTCTCATTCAGTATAAAGTACACAACTATTCTAAAAATTGAGAAAAAGGAAAGGAAAATGCGATTACGAAGAAATAAACTTTATGGAAAATATTTTTTTGTTGTTGTTGTTGTAATTGATTTATGAATCATTTTGTTATGAATATCAATTTAAAAATGTTGATAAAAAGGAGACAACGATATTTCTATGACAATTTCATAAATGCTAAATGAGACGACTCCTCCCCTCAAATATAATCAGTGGTTTCTGTCACTATTTATAGAAGAAAATTTTAATTGATAGAATTAATAGATAAATTTCCTAATTGAATTCAAATCCTCTACATGGCATATTTTGTTTAGTATTCCTTCTGTTTCTATTAACATTTATAATTTGCTGCCAGAAAAGTGTCATATTTGTTCAAAGATAACAGAGCCCCTCCCCCCTTCCCTCGTGCCTTCGAATTTATTAGGATTTCTCAAACTAGTATAGAAAAACTAATCATACCAGAGAGGTACGAATCTGGTAATATTAATATACGAATAAGGTAGGAAAATTTTTGTGAGATTTTACTAGTATCAGTTAAAAAAGATTTAATACGGA
Source organism: Trichonephila inaurata madagascariensis (assembly GCA_019973955.1). Classification (NCBI taxonomy): domain Eukaryota; kingdom Metazoa; phylum Arthropoda; class Arachnida; order Araneae; family Nephilidae; genus Trichonephila; species Trichonephila inaurata. Next base: position 64,589 of record BMAV01003087.1, read on the forward strand.
CCATCTCCATCTATTTGCCCTTGTAAAGCCGCGGTAGGCGAATGGTCATGGTCACGAACTCGTAGCTGGAGAGTCGAGAGTTAGAGTCCTGGTGACTCTGAAGACACGCCGTGTAAAGGGGTCGTCGTGGCTCAGATTTCTGACGTTGGTGTTGTGTAGAACTTTAGAGAGTGAGGTGTCGTCCTCGTCACTTAACCAAGGCTCAAAGTTACGAGGTCCTTCGAAAATAGCCCTCTTGTTGCTTCAGACAACGACGTTAATAAAATAATCAATCTGTGTGCGCTTTATTGAAGCTGTTGAAGTGTCTAACCTAAAAATGAAATAAATGTGTAATTATTCCTGATATTTCCCATTTTCTTATGGAGTGTATTTTTTTAAATATTCGTACAGTTTTACACAACACGTTTTAACAAATGGTTGTTTTGTTCGTTATTTTCAGGATATTTTCGGCATAATATATATTAATTTCTTTCCCATTTTTATTAAATGAGTATTATATGTTTATAATGTAAATAAATTATATCCTGAATTGCTATAATTCTAACCAATGGCGTAACGGATAATATTAGGGGGGGCGGCGGGGGGGTAAGGTCAGGTGTTGGGTGCCCCCGTAATGCGGTGGTGTACGTTACCCCACTGATTCTACTTGAAACTAAGTAATGAGTAAAAAAAGCGAGACAGTACAGGGCAAAGTTGAATAAAAAAATACTGTAAATACAGTCTTCATATTGTAATTTTGAGTGATATTTAATATTTCGTTTCTGTTAAAGATGGTAAACAAGATTTGAAAACTAGACATTTTTTCATTTTATTCTCAGTCTGGGTTAGGTTAAAAAATGTCTTGAATTTACTTGGAATGATTTTGATTACAATGTATACATGAGACTTCTGGAGTTCATTTTGCTTTTGTAATGCGAGCTGAAGCTAGTTAAACAGACAAAAAAAAGACTTGAAGTTCCTTAAAGAATTTTTTATTTTTTTTATTTTGTGGTGGTCATTTCGATTGGCCCATAAGTTGCCATTCAGCAGAGTTTAAAAACATGCTTTGCTAACTTTGTAGCCCAGATCTAATTTTCTACACTTTAAACTATAATGTTCCCAAATTCTTCATGCAAGATTGCACAAGTGGTCAGTTTTTTTTTTATTAGTTGAAATATTTTCAATAAACTTCCCTCATAAGTTGTATACTGTCAAATTATTTAGACGACTTCAATGACTACAACCCAAGTGGATATTCTAGAAACCGCGGGTATTCCATCCGGATTTGTGAAGAATTTTCTCTCGATTGCGAATTGGTGTTTCTTTTATGTGTGATTTTTGCTTTCCATATTTTTTTAAGTTTCCTCTTTTCTTTACTTTTTGTCGATCACGAATTTTATGCTTTCAGGTTTTGGCGAATAGTTATTATTTTTTTTCTTTAAGTCCCGTGAAAATTCTTGTTCCTTTTTTTCATTATTTAATATTTTTGAAATTAGAGAATATTAGGATTAGGATAATATGCATTTTTTTCTGCTCCATAAAATATTGTAAACCTTTATTTGAAGTAAATTAAATTGCAAAATTGGATTAATTCTTAATTCTTTTTAAAGCAATCCGTTTGCATATTTTGATGGATTCTCGTGTTTTTTGTTTAGACGAAAAATTTATAGCTAATGTACGATTCTCATGCTATGTGAAAAATATTCTCAAATTTAATGAGTATAATTTCAAAATAAAAAATTATATTATAAAAAAATTCCAAGTTTTTAAAATATTTTTTTGAAGTTATATTGTTAATTTATAGATAATATCTGCCAAAAATTTTAAATAGTGATATTTTTATCTGATACACCTCATTTTCTATATTTTTTCTCATAGAATAATAGAAACCCATAGTTAGTACTTTTTGTCTAAACGTAAAACAAAGTTTTCTGGGGAAAAGTAAATAAATAAAAAAAGAGGTAATATTTTGGTTTAAAAATTAAGTTGAAAAAGGGCGTAACATTTTTTTCCGTTCACTGTCATTATTTCGATCGACTAGATATTGTTGAAGGTAAAATTATTCTGTCTGCTGTAAAAGTATTTCTGTTCATTTGTTGACAAAATCATTAAAATCAATCAAGTTTGGTAGTTTTAGTTATACTTTTGAGAAGGAGTAAATGTGTATTTCATTCTTTGCTTTCAATAATGACATTGATAACAAGGTCAAATCTAATGGACAAGGCATCTTTTGTGGCCCTTAAGACTTGGTCATTTGACTTTTTTCCTGTTTTACTTTTCGTTTTAAATCTTAGGCGTTCTTGAAAAGCTGCTTGTGTAAACATTTTGGCATCGTTCCCAAAAAGTATTTGATGAGATCTCATTTCTTGTTCTGCATCGCTCTTCCTGTTCATCCAGATTTGTAATACTTTTTTGAGAATATTTTATATGATTAATATCAGCACCTTCTGCATGTATAATTTAATTTTAAGCATTCCGGTTTTCTAAAACAAATTCCCTAGGAGGTTAGTTGTATGTGTTATAATTTCTTGTTTGATGTTTCGTATTGTAGTTAATAATAATTACCGTAAAATTCGGCGTATAACGCGCAATTTTAACACATAAAATATGATCGAAATTTTTAGAGGTGCGCGTTATATGCCAGGTAATGAAAATGAGAGCTTTAAAAATAAAAAGAAAGATGAGCATATAGAAAAAAATTAGACTTCTACATATATCAAAATATTGTATATTTTGAAAGAAATAACATTCCATATGAAATAAAGGGTTGTAGTCCTTGAAGAAAACTATTTTTCTCCAAAGTTTGAGATAATACCTCAAATAAATAATTTAAAAACATAACATTGCATACGTGAATTTCAGAATTTTTCGCGAAAAAGGGGTGCTTGTTATACGGTGAATAATAACTAAAAATTAAAAATTGCAGCTTGAAAGTATAGGTGTGCGTCATGCGCCGGATTTTACGGTATATATTTTGTGAAGTTAGTGAATATATAATTGTGTATGTGTTTCATATTATCCGTTCCCACTCATCCGAATAGGAAATCTCCATTGATGGAATCTATCAATTGGAAATTAAATATTTTATTAATTATAGTCAGAACTTTTTACGAAAAATTTAAGGTAAATATATAATACGCGAGAAAAAATATGTTTATGTCATTATTAGTATTCAAAAATTAAACTTGAGTCAGTGATAAACCCTGATAAGTTTTTGGAAATATCTTACTTTTTCTTGTCCTTAAATTAATCGAGATTTTTCCGCACACAAACACAATCCTTTTCATAGTGCCCAATTTACAAAAGCTATGACCCAACCCAATTTTTTGTTTTTTGCCAAGTATGTGTTTTTTTTTTTATTTTAACAAGGAGCCTCAGCACGATTCTCTGTTCGCCCACTTGCAACTAATTTGAAAGGGATCAAAAATAATTACAATAAAATTTTTCTTTACGAGCAATTTATTTTAAGTACAAGGTTTTTCACCCTCATGCAAGAACGTCGATGTAAGGATGATTTACTATTTCTCTAAATCACAGTATCGTCATTAAATCTTTCATCAGAGAAGGAACACAATGGAAGTTACACTTAAAAGTAATTACTGCATAAATCTTGATTTAAGGACATTTAATTGAGTTATATGTAAGTGTAATTCATGTGTTCGTCACCATACTTATTTGTGTCTGGAAAATCTCTTTGGATAAGCACGTGTCCGTGTGAAGTCATTGTTCAACAATGTAAGAAAATCTTTTTCTTTAGAATACTTATTTAGAATTCAGGAATAGTGGGAATTTGTAAATAATCGTAGAAGAATTAATCGATCTCAAGGTGTTCTTCCTGAAAGAATTCATTCAGTTTGATACACTGATGCAAAAACAATTCGAATATAAACGGCTTTTGTTCTTTAATTTATTGGACGAAATCGTGAACATTCTTTCTATTCGGTATTGTCTTTGTTTCGAATATTTTATTTAATAAAACGCATGCAAGTATTGTTCCTTGCTTGTTAAGTGCTAATTCATTCATTGTAAATCGTCTGTTATTTGAATTCTGATGCGCTTGAAGTCATTTTTAATCAGTTAAGAAGCGTTTTGTTTGTAATATTGTATGCATGTCTATTACATCGTATGGAAACTTTAAGATGAAGTCTGTTTAAATTACTTTTTTGGACTTTTACTACAAGGAAAAGTAAGAGAAGTGTGAATATTTTTTTAAATTTAGAGAATAAAGTACATTTTATTTATATTGCTTTTATTTATGAAGAAATTATCACATATTTCATTTGCTTACAGAACAATGAAATATTTTTCTTGTATTATGTGCTGATTATAAAAAGATAAAAATGCAAGAAATTTTTGGTCATGATGTAGAATTTTGATTTCAAGATTTAATTGAGAAATCAGCTTAATATTATCTCTATGTAATAGATAGTAGATTCAGTTGATGATTAAAAGTTTTCCATGTACTGTAGAACGATTTACATGATATTCTGATAACTTATCCTTACACAACATCGCACTTAGGAAAGTATTTAAGATGTGTTTTTGAATAGTTTGCATTGTCATAAAGAATGGCAATGCTCGAGAATTCAGTTAAATAATGTTCGCCTATAATTTAAAAAATTTTTGATTGTAAAAGTATTGTTTATATTTAGTGCCTCATGCTTATTTTGTTCCTCACGAGAGAAAGAAATAACGTTAATGGATGTTGTGTTTGAATTTTAAACTTTCGTAGGGGGAATTTATCTTATTACAAATAATAGACTAGACCAGGAGTGAATAGCCTTTGTGGATCAACGCGCCATTTTTTCTAAAGAAATGTTTAATGAGGCATAGACGTGCGTCAAATAAATTTGACTTGAGATTATTGGGAAAATAATAAAACTAAATACTAACAACTCAAAACTCTTTATTTTTTCCAAAAAAAAAAACATTTTGCTGTATAGTAGTAAATGTTGTAGTTATACGTGTAATTCAAATTAAAGTAACAATAGTGTGACTTCTATTGTTATAGATTAGATGATAAATAACTTATATTAAGGATTGTAAGATGTTACTTTTAGCAGAATGCAAGCTGGAGTCATCTGCCAAACGGTTTTTATGCGAATCTTTAATGTTATTCATCTCTGAAAATAATGACTCGCAGGCGTAGTTAGATGAACATATGGTTAAAATAGCATGATCCAGCTTCTTCAAACAGTTAAATGTGTCTGGAATTCCATGTTTCCAAAATTTCGTTACTGGCATCGGGTGTGCACCGTGACTGATCATTCACGTTTGTTCGTAATACTTATGGTGAACTTTTGTTATTTTGAACTAAAACGCAAACCGTTTTGATCGGTGGCGTGCCAAAAATTTTGTGTCGCGTGCCATCAATGGCATGCGTGCCAATGATTCACCATCTCTGGACTAGACCAACTGTTCTTAAACGTGAACAAGATCATTAAATTGCCCTTAATGAAAAAACTCCACAAGAACATGTATTTCGATCAAGAATATTAATTCAGTTTTTTTATTATTTTCAAGTGATTTATTATTATTACAACGTAATATTTTTTAATTAGATGTTTACTGTTTTCTTAAAGGAAAAACGTGTTAAAAGTCTGTGCTAGTTGTTGAGGCAGTGTTAGGACTATTGAGGAATCTTTTCAAAACACTCAGCCATGTGTTGGTAATCAGGGAGGGGTGTTCAAAATCTTCGCGGGGGTCTACGGAGATCTTAAGAACCGCTAGACTAGACAAATCAACTTTCACTTCACTATTTTTAATTTCTTTTGTACATGTTGAGTCATAACGTCTGTACAAAATTTCTTTAGAATTGTTGCGTAAAACCCATTTGTCCAACCTATTCACCAGTGGTAAATCTCGTCTCACTCCAGTGAAATCGCACTAAACGCTGAAATTTTCCACATTGGACCGTGAAGGTGAGGGTTGCAAATTAGCTCAGTTGTATCACTATATACCTAATTAAACGATCTTTTGTGACGCATGCATCCGGTGGTTGCATCAATTCCAAAATTACAAGAGCGAAGGAAGAATGCATCATTCACTGTAGAAATAGTTTCTTGCTCTTTGAAATTCCCATACTGCCGATGAATAATCCACAGCTTGCTTTTAAAATAAATCTGAGAGCCAAATATTTTTTCTTTTGATGGTACTTGATACATCTTCTTGGGGTATTTATGCTTACATATAAACACTAAATTGCTCCCATTTTTAGATTATATTAGGCTGATATTTTGTTTTTAAATTCGTTAATTCTCATGTATGATGTAATGTATTTTTAAATTGAAGATTATATATATATATACACAGTGTTCTGTTCTATGACAGGAAAAATATGCCGCGGACAAATTTTCTCTAATATTTGTAGCATATGTGTTTCCTTAAGAAACTCCTTTTAATATAGAAGTTAACATAAAATCTATTTCAATAAATAAGCCATTTATTTAGATCTTAATAAAATACATAAAAACCTCATTTCTTTTTTTATTGCGAAAGGTTAATTACTTGTAGTAAAAAAATTGTCGAGCAGTTAATTGCTGATCATAATTTGTGGACTCTTTTTAATCCACTGCTTTACCTATTGTGGTTCTTATAATTGCTATGTCTGCTCATTATTATAGGAAACTTATTATATTCGAATTATGTTTTTAAATAACCACTATATATATATAATCCTTGTTCTGTGAATATATAAAAAATTTACTATTTTCAGTCGCCTGTTGCATGAAAAAGACACCGAAAAGTCTCACTGCCTCAACTACGTCGCATTTGTTTTTACCGTTCCATTAATAATCAACTGAAAATTATTTCAGGAGAGCAATTTCCGATGTATTAATAATCATAACGTGATCCTTTTGAACAGGGCCAGATCTAACTTTTCCGCTGATCGCTTTATATTGCATCTTGACGCACTAGGGAACCCACTCAATCTCCCCGTTCAAGAGCCCTCGAGTGTTTGACGCACGAGGACTCCCTTCACCTACCTCCCACCCACACAACCCTCATCCGAGCAGGAATACAAAAAGCGCTTTAAAAAAAATCCTTTATCAGAAGATTATTTTCCCTTTCGAGCTGGATGATGTGGGATCAACCATTGATCTCTTAACACTTGGAGGGATTTTTATTGAGAAGTGCAGTGTGTATACGTTATATGGTACTTAATAGGTTATATAAATAATATTTGGTGAGCATTTATCGTACGTGCTCAAATGTGAATTATGCATTTATTGTGCATGCGAAATTAAATTTTTGAGATTAATTGGTTTTATTTTTTTACTTTTAGCTGAGTTGTGGAAAATGCAGTGAAATCCTCTCCTGAGGATGAGTCCAGGTCCGACACCTGCTTTGTCGGCCCTTCGGACCCCCCAGGCGAAGTGCCTAACGGTGGGGGGTCGGGCTGATGGAGGATTCCTTCAATATGTCCAGCTTCTCAATCCGAGGAACAGCATGTCCATCACCAACACTAAGGGACTGTTGAATATGCCGGGCCAAAACAATTGCTTCTTGAACAGTGCTGTACAGGTAAGATTTATTTTACTTTGTTTATATTTACACTAACAATTGTGATCCCCCTTTTTTATTGAATAACGTGCAGGATTTCCAGTTAATAAAAAAAGTTCCATAAATTTTAATAAACTATGTCCAATAACGTATCGAATCTACTAACGTTAATTACTGTTCTGTTGGATTGTATCACGAAAGATTTATTTTTTGAATTTGTTTGCGACCACTGTATAAAATTTGTTTTTAGAGGATCTTAGACTTTAATCTTATGTTGTCCTTTGCGTGTGTTGCTTTTTAAAATTCTGGCAATGTTTTGTGGACTTTTACGAGTTGAAAGAAGGATTGGCTTCTCAATTATGCTGCTCTTCTCTTGCTTTTTTAGAGAAGTAGTATATTTCATGAGGAGAATATTCGTTTCCCAATTCTTATTTGGCTTGTCAACTGGTTTGAGTCTTAAAAGGTTGCTTAGGAAGGTTCTTTATGCATTATTCAGGTGGTTTACCTTAGTGCTCAGATTCGTGGCGCTGCTTTCACTTTTAAGCCATTACTCAAGAAAAATGCGTGCCTGCTTTAAGCTGTCTTTGCTTAATGTTAATGAATACATTCGAAATATTCTTTTTTTCAGATGTAGTAATGTGCTATATTGAAATCATTCTGACTTTACGATCACTCTGGGAACAGAATATTTTAATATAGTACACATTTTTGTTAGTCATTCAATTTTTACGAATATAAAATATTCTTATTTCCTGTACTAAAATTAAAGTGCTAATCTAAATCAGTGTTACATGCGAAAGGGAAAAGCTGTATATTTGTTGTATAATTTGTAATACCGGGGAATTGTCTGAAAATGTATTCCCCGAGTTGGGCGTTTATAGCATTGACCTTAAGTCAGTTTTAATTAACAATTTTTCATTTGCTTTTCTGAATTCTGTATTTTAATAGTTTATTATAACTTGAGGATTGCTGGACGTAGTTCCGTTTTAATAATAATAGAGTTCTAATAAGTTAATAGAATTTCTCTTATTATTTTAATTCTTACTGTGTATAAAGTTGAAGTTAACATTTTTGTTTTAAATGATTGCAGTACACAAATAAAATTTAAATGGCGTTGAGAAATCATTAAAAATTGAGGCTAATAAATAGATCTTACAATACTAAAACTTTTCAAATCAAATAGTATGAATACTCCAAACCTTGTGCTAAGAGTGCTAAACTTGCTTCAAGTGGAATTAATATAATGTATATAAAGGCCACAGAAGAAAATATATTCTTGAATTAGTTTTATTTTTATTTTAGCACAAGACGGTTTTTTTTTTTTTTTTATAAGTGTATTGGAATTGAGAACTTTTTGCACTTGCTTATGCTTACATTCATGACAAATCGCATCCTTTGTATTATGTTCCTACACATCCCACACTTCTCGAAGGCTATCAGGTCGATAAATTCTGCTTTCAGCTTGACATGCAGCTTTGAAAATGTCGGATTAAAACGCTTAAATGACATGTCTCAGTAACGATTAAATATCCTAAATGTACGAGATGCAATAAATTAGATTGTGAATATAAACGGATTAGTCCTACAAGAAACGCCCGTGAAGTGATAAAAAGAGAAAAAAAGTTCATACTGCCAACTTATTTTTTTAAATAATAAAATTTCATAAACAATCGGATGGAATGGCGATCCATTTCTTGAATATATTTTTGTTTTTTAGGGGGGGAAAATTCTCGAGATTTAAAATTTTATTTATTAGAAAAATATTAGAATTGTTTTAAATGTCTGTGAAAAAGTTATAGAATAATACCCAGTGTAGTGTGTAGAAAAAATTTACCACAGTCTCTCTTCCATGTTAAGATTCTAACCCTACTTATTTTATTAATATTTACCGAAACTAAATGTATTTCAATTTAAATACAATATCTGGCAAACATTTTGGTCTTGAATATTAATTTAAGGCTCGAATTAGCGTCTGAAAATTTTCCAAAATATCTTAACTGTTCACATTCATGCTTGAAAGCTTGTTTATGATACTCTGAAATGAAATACTTCCCGAAAGAAAAGACCTAGTTATTAAAATAATTTTTTTATATAAATATATTAAGAATTAAACACATTTATTCATTAGTTATTTCGGTCGAAGCATTGTTAAAAATACGGGGAAAACCTTAAAAAAAAGCAATTTTTTTATACATCAATCAAAAAACATGATTAAATATCGGAGGTAATCAGTTCGATATGTTAAAAATTCATGATTAATTTGTATAACATACGTATGTTACTCAGTTTTAATACTGTAGTCTCGTAGACTATGTGATATTTCTCAAACAACAATCAAAAGCGAGAATTTTTTGCTGCAATCAATGAATGATTTACCGAAGCGCACATGTTGTCAACTTTATGAACTTTATTTTAGTCTGGAAATGCGTAATCTATGTCATCAACATGACGTCAGATATTTACTACGCCTAAAAAAAATTCAACTTTATTGCGAAATCATTTTTTTGACCCTCCCCAGACTTTTCGGAAGAAATGCTGCAGTCATGGTTATGCATATGGAACAGGTACGCTTTGACAGATTCGAGCAGAACCACGGTTGCGCTTGGTTGAAGCATAATTATGTCTCTTCGCTTTCTCGTGAAGTTGTTTGCAAAAACTCTTCTCTATTTGCGGTTGTTATTACAATAGTAGCATTTAACCCCGAGCCCCCGAGTTTCATTTCATTTTTTTAATATTTTTTTATTTTATTCAATACCGCAAAGGTTGGTTGCTTTTTGATTTTGTTTTGGAGAAGCAGATGTTCGAAGAACGTTTGTTTTCTTTTTCTGTTTTTCTTTTTAAAAATTTGCTTACGAAGTGGTATTCTTCACGAGTAAAAATTATTTTTAAGGGAAAAGCACTTGCACGTTCTTTTATTATTACAGTATTCGAATAAGAATTTTTGTGATTTTCTTTTTTCTGGTAAATTAAAAAAAAAAAAAAAACGCTGTTTTTCCAAGATACTGGTTTCTAGGAAAACTTGAGGTGGTGGAGTAGAAGGTTATAAATAAAGTTAATGATCAAATATATTCCATAATGTTTTTTTAGGAGGCTAATTATATTAACTTATTTCAGCACTTAAAAGAAAATAATTTCTAAATAGCATGCAATAAAATGTATATGGAAGTTTGTCATCCTTTCTTAAATCTCCGTCCCTGATTTCGAGACTCCATCGAATGGTTTTGTCGAATAATAGAAGTTGTGTAAAATGCTTTGTCTTCACGCAGCGTGAAGTTTCTTTTCGACAGATTTGTAATTTGTCTATTTGGAAATTTGTCGCTAATAGCCAATAAATATGAACTAAAGTTTTAAAATTTACTAATTAAAGTTAAACTGATATCAAAATAAAAAAATAAAAGTTTTGAACTGCAAAATTTATACCGAAGTGTAAAAACATTCAGTGGAAAAATTTAATGCTTTTGTCATTTCACATTCTGAAATGATCCTCAACGAAATATATCAATCAACCGTTTATCAACCGAAGTATCAAGAAACCGTTTGTCACCGTAATATACTTTATAGGGTTAACCGTTGTTATTCTAGCTTCCCATAAATGGTTTAGTTTCAACATCTACCTAATTCATTGTCATTTGTTATTCGCTTACATTTTTCGTTGTCATGAGATTGAAGGCTAATCCTCGATCTGTATTAGAAAAAAAAAAAAATGAAGCGTAACCAACCGGTTGAAGGCGAACAAGATTTTAACATCATAAAACCCGTCTCAGATTATATTAGATGTCAGAATAATGGTAGTACAAGATTTGTTTGACTTCATTTTGTAATTTTTTTTTGTTTGACTTCATTTTGTAATTTTGTTTACTTGATGGATACTAATTATTTCCTTTCGAAATTCTTCCCATGCAAATGCGAGTCTTTCCACCCCCTCTCGCCCTAAGCACATTTTTTTTTCCTTCTAGAAATGCGAAAAGCATGTTTTTAGGTTAATGATGTATAGCTTCGCAACCAAATTGAACCTTAAATGAATTAATTCTGTTCATTATCTTGAGTTGCATTGAGTAAGAGTATGTGAAGATACATTTTTTCTGGTAACTGGTTGTAACCAGTGGCGCACACAAGGGGGGGGGGGGCCTGGGGTCCGGACCCCCCCCCCTCCAAAGCCGTTGATTTTTTTCCGATTGGTTATAATTTCTAAGTATATAATACGTGAAATTTAATTAAATATTTGTTATTAATGATTAATTTTGCTAATTAATGCTAATTATTTATTCAATAATTAGTTTTTTACTGTGTTTTGTTCCTGAAAATCGACAAATTCAAAAAAGCATGATACAAGAATGGTGAACTTTCAACCCCGGACCCTTGAAAAATTCCTGTGTGCGCTACTGGTTGTAACTTAGTATGAAATTGACTAAGTATTAGTATAAATTCGCGAAGGGGAAAAAATAATCCCGAGTTTTTTCTAACTTGAAAATAAAAAATATCAAATTTGCCTGTGAAATTGTTAAATTTCATTTTAAGTGGGAAAAATCGAATGTGAGAGAATTTTATATTCTGTGATTGTATATATTATGTTCAATTCAACTTTTTTTTTTTTACTGCCACTTTCAATATTTATATTCCTTAAATGTTATTTTCAAAATAATAGTGACAATTTATATCGCAGTGTAATAATTTTTATTTGGTTAATTTTTTAAAATTTTCTTGAATTACTTCTGGTATTATTTATCTTTTTTTGATTTTCGTAATGTTTTATTGTTTAAATATTTTTATGCTTTCTGTTGCGGCATAATAACAATAAATGGCATATATAATTATAACTGATAACTAAAATTATTTATAAATATCATAGATCTTCATGTGTTGAAAAATAAATTTAAATATTTTGTATACGATTAAAAATATATAAAACTGCTGCTCAAAGTACTCTTTGACAAATATTGTTAATTCTAATGCAGTGGCTTACAGACCTCTTTTATGGGGGGGGGGGGCCCACATTTTTAAAGACGTTAGTACGAAGGGGAATCTTTATGGTAAAAATTAAAAAATTGTTCGTCCCCTCCACCCTGTGTACCTCACTGTTCTAATGCATAAAACTACGAATACAAAAAAAAACAAAACAATTGCTGTTATTTTCTTTCAATAAAACTCATTCCCCTGAAATTTTATTTACACCTTCTGGACATCCCTATGGTCACGTAATTGGATCTCGAAGATGAATCAATCAATAAATTTCTCGACTAATGCTTTCGAGATGCAAAAGTCTCAGGAAGTGTTTGTCGTGACTCGACGGTCACAACTCTCCAAGCGTCCGAACGACCGGTTTTTAATTGACGAATGACTGCGTCGTTTTCGAGTCGGTGCCTCATCAAGGGAAAGGGTCAGCGACACTTGGCTACCTTTAATGTCATCATTAGGCCTCACTACTTAGTTGTTGCCTCTATCCAACAATGGCCCCACAGATATATGCGTTGTTTGGTTCGAATGCAGTTTGTTAATCTCCAGGGCGAAAATTCGAGAAATGAATGGGTTGGGTTTCTGTAGATAGTCTTCTGCAGCTATTGGGCTGAAAATCTCTATTATTTTGATTTAAAAATACAATTAATTCTCGTACCATTTATCCTGTTATCGTTTAGAAAGAGATTTTGATGAAAGAGTTGAATTTAGCTCACGTTTAACATTTCAATCAGTTTGTCAAGTAATTTGACATTGCCATGAAATTAAGATGTGTAAACAACATTAAAAAATGAAAATTAGGATGATGTTGCAATACATCTGAATTAATTTTTATTATACTGCATTTTCACAGTTGTAAATTATCGGAATCATTTTTCCATTAACAATATACTGTGTAATTTTTTTTTTGGTTAATTAAAAATTAACGATTAGATTCTAAAACCCCTCATCTATTAATAAACGTACATTATAAAATGGTTTCTGGAGGGAAGGTCTGTTAATCATGATTACAAATTTTCAAGACCTAATAATTGAGACATGGGCTCAAGTCCATTAAAGAACCATTTTACAGAATAATAGACCGTGTAGAGGGGCTTATACTCCCTTTAGTTATTTCTTGCGTTAGTGTGTTGTGGAACTTTGTAGAAGGTGCCTATGCTCAATGTCGTCTTCGTTATTTGACCGAGGTTCGAAATTATGAGGTCTGTTGCCAATATTCCTTATGCATCTTCTAAGTACGATATTAATTCGTAAAAACCAAATCAAATTCAAAATAATAGTGCTGTTGCACATTAAATTTTAGTAAATTTCAAGGATCTCTGATGGCAGTATGTGGAAGTTAGGAAAGGGATTATAGAACTAAACACACTCTAAATCAGTGATTCTCAAAGTGGTCGATATAGACCCCCAGGGGTCTGTGATGACTTGCAAGGTCCACGTCAGCGAAAAAATAATCTGGGGGTCCATGGAGTGTAAATGGGGTCTACGATCTTGGCTCTTATTAAACCAGATTGTGACTTTAATTTTAAAAGGAAATTTAATCAAGTGGAAACCAGACTTGCCTATCTAACAGATTTATTTACTAAATTGTATGAGGTTAATTTGCAGTTACAAGGCGACAGCATAAATTTTTTCAAAACAAGGACCACATTTCGGCGTTTCTAGCCAGAATTAAGCTAAAGGAGTATAATAATGGACGTCGCTAATTTTTCCAGTTTTCTCAATTGTCACAGACATCTACTAGGAAAAAGACGTTTTAACCAACGTTCAACATTTAAATGCCCTTTTTTTAGATTTTGAAACTAGCTTTGAGAATGTTTTGATGATCGTAATACCACAGTAGGCAATGAATTCATATGACCACTTTGAAAAAAATAAAAGAAAAAAAGCTGGACACTATTAACCGAGGAGACATTTAGGGTTAAGACTGACAAGATAGATGTCAAGTGTTGAAAATTTGTTGTTGCATCCCTAGATTCAACCCTCCCACTAAAAGCATTTGTTTGTTGCTCAGTTATTTTATGCATAGTTATTTATTAATTAACACACGTATTTTCTTAAGTTTTAAACACTATACTTCACTACAGTTAAAAATTTAAATCTTTTAAAAGAAATGGCTCTCTACCTGTCGTCAAAGACACATTTGAGTTGATGAACTTGCAAAAACTTAATATTTGGTAAGTACCTCAAACCGTAAAACCTGTCAAGAGGTCTATGAGCCAAAAAAGTTTGGGAACCTCTGCTCTAAATTGTAAGCTTGTTTGCCAATAACCTTTGTAATTTTTGAATGACATTAGTTTAAACTAGCGAAATAATCGTTTTCAAATGACTTCTGATGCGTCAAAACAAAATGATAAATATCTTAAAATATTGCTACTGTAACAATTACTCGTAACGTTTCGTAAAACAAAAACGTTGCAGAATTAGTAATTAATTCTATAAATCTATTTTTCAGTCAATAAATTTTCAATAACTCAGTTTAAGTCAGTGATTTATTCTGATGTTCGTGTCCCTGTACCATTGAAAACCTGCCTTGTAGAAGAGCTTGATATGGTTGCAAAATTTGTTGAGGTTTAAAGTTCTAACACTGGTGTGATTTAGAAATTGGGGTGCAAAATCAGGTGTTGTACTCTGGCCACTTGATCGTGGCTTAAAATGACGAGTTGTCCCAAGTAACCTTGCTGCTACTTCAAAATAAGACGTTAATAAATAATCAATCGCCCATTTTCTGCTGTCGTCCTCGCCACTTGACCATGGCTTAAAATGACGAGATTTGCCCTAATTAGCCCTGGTGCTGCTTCATAATAGTCGTTAATAATCAATCAATTACTCGCCAATTCTTATTTCAGTTACTTTGTCGAAAGTGCTTACAAAAAATTAGAAGTAATCGAGACTTGTGTGTGCTTCCGAATTATACATTTAGTTCTATTATTCTATTAATTATAAAATCCCTCCTAGGTTATTTCATTGTAATTTTTGCATTGTAACTTCGGTCTTAGGCATTTTACTGTTCATGCAATAAACATTGAGTATGCTTGCAATGTCTGTGAATGTGTTGCTTAGTTGTATGGTGTAACCATGACGAGAATAGCTTTTAAACGGAAGCCATTCGAAGGTTACTTTTGTTTATTGTCCTGCATAGGTAGGCAGTATTCCGGTTGTTTCAAAACTAGACGTGTCTAAAAGTGGGTCAAAAAATCATGTACATCGAGTTTCACTTTTTTGAAGGCATTGAACATCTGCTTTGATAAGATCCCATTAATTATGTTAGCATTTTTCTTTTAAAAAATTTAAACTGGTTATACACGTAATGTTTGGTAATATTATTTTTGTATTTGATACAACTTTATAGTTAAAAAAAATAAACTGAGTAGAGAGGTTTCTATATTCAAATAATCTGCCATTTGTGGAATTCATTATTTAGTTTCTGTCTTCCCATCTACAGTCGCCTATTGTTTACTAAAAATAGAGAACTTTATTGAAGTTTTATTTTGTTATCAAAACATTGAAAAAATAAGGAAATAACTATTTTTGAAATGAATTTGAATAAAATTAATTGGATGACCTGTAATTTAATTAATGATTCAGAATAGGAAATGAATATTTTAATTTCCTATTTATATGCATAATTCTGTTAATAATTTTAATTTTAATTAACAATGTGTACATTTTTGGATCAGTGTATAGTTTTAACAGACATTTGTTTTCATTTGTATACCGCTTAACATAAAACATGTAAGAAAACGCAGTAATATAACAGAACAGTAGTACGTCACAATAAACTGAAATGAGTTCTAAGAATAAGAATACAGCCCTAATTGGCGTCAATTGATTTGATAGTTCTTTTTTCTAAATGTTCTCGTTTATGTAATTTGCGTTCGGCATACGTTCTATTTTGACATCCTGTATAAAAAATGCA
>BMAV01003087.1:85942-109959 GCA_019973955.1 Trichonephila inaurata madagascariensis
TATATATATATATATATATATATATATATGTATGTATATGTATATATTCCTAGTTTTTTAGGTTTTACTACATACAAATTGTAAAGGAAGATTTTTCAAATGTTGTAAGCAAAATGTTTGGGGGGGGGAATTTCCATTTAGTCTAAATGTTTCTCTCATAATCAAAACATATTTTTTTTTTTTAAAAAAAAGAACCTTTTGTAAAATACTTTCGCATATGCGATATTATTTACCGGAAGGAGAAAGGGGACCCCCCCTCGGCATTTGATGCCTTGCTATTAATTCGCAGAGGGACTGGTGCAGTGTTTGGAATCCCGTTTTCGGAGCCTCCCATCGCTTTGTGTGTCAACACTTCGTGCCACCTCGCGCATTCCTACACACGGGGGATGGATCAAACTTTCCACCTTTGACCTCAGGGGGAGTTGCGGTATTTTTCACTGAAAAAAGTTTAACGGCTCGAATTCTCCCCTCTCATTTTCCTCTTTTTTGCTGAGGGAGGTTTTTTTTTATGAACTGAAGGGGGTCATCTGTTCTCCCTCACTATTTCGACTGCTCTTCCGCCTCCCCTAATGGAGTGAAGTATTCTGTATCAACCGCGCACAGGGAACTGTAAATGGACCTTGTCGAGTGATACGTTCATCCTACTTGTTGAATAAATAACGTCCCGCAGACACCTTTAAGGGCTGACTTCATTTCTCGTAGGGGGAGGTAGAGGATTTTGAGGGTTTCTTTCCTTTTTTCGACCATCCGAGAATGATTTTTACCATTGACCATGATGGTGGTGTTTTGGTGAGTGTTTTTTTTTTTTCTTTTTCTGTATTACAGATTTATGACTTGATGGGATAATGAAGTTCATTTCCTCCCCCTTTTCCGATTGTAACTAGCCTCGAAATAAATTTTTATTAGTGTTATGCACGTTGTAAAAAATGGAAATTTTCGGCATGTAGAACTTGCCCTTTTTCGGTTTTGAATATTTATTCGTGCGCGCTGTGCGACTGAGAATAAAAATAGATATTATTTTTGCTTGACTAAGCGTGTATGTTAGGATTTACTTACTTATTTTTAAATTTTTTGTCGTGATTGATTTTGTTTTTCACCTGAATTGTGCTAATGTTTGTTTCAAATGCAGATATGTTTGATGTTTTAAGTTAATTTTAAAAATTTTAAAAAATTGACTTTTTAGAAACAAATTGTTTGTTAAATGTATGAATTTATTACTTATCGATGAACATAATACAATTGTTTAATTTCATGTCGTTTTAAACCAAGTTTGTGTTGTTTTTGTGCTGTATAATTTCATATTCTAAGTAGAATTTTAATTATTGGATGGTTTACGAAATGTTTTAACCTGTGGCATACAGCAGGGGGGGGGGGCCTTCAAACCTTTTTTTTAACCAAACCAATTTTTAATTTATATCATAGAGAATATATAACCCCTTAGCGCTTTTGTCTACATGTTTTTTAGACAGAATGTAACCTTCCATAAGAGAATTCAGTGTACGCCACTTGATTTAACGCCTTCATGTTTGTTTTCGAATGGACTGACTTATGTATGTTGTATATTTTGTACATCAAGAAGTTTTGTTGGTAGAAAACTTTCTATAAAAATATCTTCAAGAAGTATTTTTAATGTTCTGGATTTATTTGTATTTTCGTTTTTCTGACAGTTTCACCATGGTGGTTCCATTTGTTTCTTGTATTCTCTCGTTCAGATTAAACTCCGAACACATTACGTACGCATATACTTTAGCGATGTGTCCATCTAACTATTATCGAAACGTGATACGAAAATGCAATGTCAACTTGGAAAAAGAAAAATATCAGGGAGGCGCGTGCCTGACACACTGCCCATTGTTCGGACATTTGAAAGCATCGGCCGAGCATAACGCCTATTCGAAGATAAGTTAATGTTCTTAAAAAATAAGGTATAAGTCTTTAATTCGGCACGCTCTGCCGAGAACGACATCCGGTGTCGGGAAATTTTGTCTTGCAAGAAAACCGATTGTGGCGATAAATGTGTCGTTTTTCTCTTAACTACCATTGATGCTGATTTTAATCGGATGTTAAGATGCCCTGTGGCTCCAGACTTTTTCTTCTAAGTAGGGGCTTGACTCGTGGCCCACCTCACGCCACTGTCAATTATTATGGGAACCTCCATTAACATCATTGATACCTCATTTGTTTTCTCAGAGTAGTCGGTCTATTGTTCTGAAACTCCATCAATGATTTCCCCCACATCTATTCTTTTTCTTACCCCAAGATATTCTTTCGACTAAGCGTTGCCATTTACCTCACATTATGGCAGATAATCAAAATGTGAAGTACGTACATCAGATCACACAAGTAATAAGTAAGAATAATTTTTTTTTTTAAGTGAGTGGTTATTAGCGTCGCACTTGAAGCAACACTTGGGCTATTGGCGACGGACCTCGAATTTTTAAACTGCGGTCAAATGACGAGAATGACACCATCTCACTCTCCTAACTTCAACTTCTCTTTAACGTAAGGACTTTGAGCCATTACTGATCCCTCTACACGGTGAGTCGTCATTGACATCAGGACTTGAACCCGCGACCATAATCACAAAACTACCGTGGTCACTATTTTTTTTAGAGATTTGGTGTTGAATTCTTTGTCTTCATTGTGTTCCTGAAAAAGTTCGCTAATTGTTAACTAATCTGAACTTCTGCTGGCTGCTTTTTGAACTTATCATTGATTTATCATCCTACTTGTTGAATAAATAACGTCCCGCAAACACCTTTTTAAGGGCTAACTTCATTTCTCGTGGGGGGAAGTTGAGAATTTCTAAGGTTTCTTTTCTTTTTTCAAACATCCGAGAAGGATTTTTACCATTGACGATGATGTTGGTGTTTTGGTGAGTGTTTTTCCCCCCTCTTTATTATAGATTTATGTCATGATGCGATAATGAAGTTTATTTCCTCCCCCTTTTCCGTATGCAACTAGCCTTGAAATAAATTTTTATTAGTGTTATGCACGTCAGTGGCATCAGGACTTGAACCCGCGACCATTATCACAAAACTACCGTGGTCACTATTTTTTTTAGAGATTATTGGTATTGAATTCTTTGTTTTCATTGTGTTCCAGAAAAAGTTTGCTAATTGTTAAATATTCTGAACTTCTGCTGACTGCTTTTTGAACTTTTCTTTAATTTCCAACTCCTTGATTTATTGAGTATGTAAAACAGTGATCACTGAAACTTGTTGAAATTATGAAAATTATCTTACAAAAAAATTCTCTTTTAGGTTCTTTGGCATCTAGATATTTTTCGTAGAAGCTTCAGAGAACTTTGTGGTCATGCTTGCATGGAAGATTCATGTATATTTTGTGCTTTAAAAGTAAGTTAAATAAAAGCCTTGTATCTAATTTAATAGAGTGCTAATTTCAATTAAATTAAACTATTTATTTTAAGTTTAATTGTATTTAATTTTTTTCATATATAATAGTAAATAAATTATTTTATTTCATATTACTAGGAAACTAGTCAAAAGTATTAAATTATTGACGGATTCTAAAAATAGAATAACCATGAACTTTCTAAATGCATTATATTTTTGACATTTTTTTTCCTGAAATGTTTTCTATTTTTCTTTTCTAGGAATTATTCGCGCAGTTTCAGTACAGCCAAGAATCGGCGCTTCCTCCCGATGCTCTACGTCGAGCCTTAGCTGAAACGTTTTGCGATCAGAGAAGGTTTCAGTTAGGATTCATGGACGATGCTGCGGAATGCTTTGTAAGTTTTACGACTTCTGATTGCAAAAAAGTTTTAGTTGCTAAATTTTTTTGGTATCTTACTGAGAAATATGCGATTCTTCAAACTTGAAGTAATCAAGGTATTGTAATTTTTTTCCTATGCTGAAATTCCTGTTTTTAATAAAATTGTACTCTTCTTCATACAGGAAAACATTTTAATGAGAATACATTTCCACATTGCAAATAATGAATCAGAAGATATGTGCAGTGCTGCCCATTGTATACCTCATCAAAAATTTGCCATGACATTAGTGGAACAAGTAAATTCATATATTTTATATTCTTTATGTAAATTGCACACATTTTTACAATTGATAGATATTACAAGTTATAAAGTTCAATAAAATCATTTTGACGTTTTCTTTAAAAATAAATAATGCATAAATTTATTCTTTTTGTTTTCAAATTATGTTTATGAAATTATTTTTTTTCACTTCATTTTAGACTGTGTGCCATGCTTGTGGAGCTACATCTGAGCCATTGCCTTTCACACAAATGGTTCATTATGTACCTTCCTCTGCACTTTGGTAATTTTTTTTTTGTTGCTGCTTTTGTGAATTAATAATTTGTTCATAGAAAAAGTCTTATTTCATTTGTGATTTATATCACTATTTATGCAAATTATTTTTTTACTAATTTTTAATTATTTTGCCATGAAGCTAATTGTGATCGTTTTGATTTATTTAATTTTGAAATTTATTATTCATTTAGTTTTGAAGTACTCCTCATAAATTATCTTACAAATAAGTAATTGAATTATGTGTAAGTTATAAGTATAAGTTTGTGGTTATTTGTGCCATAAAGAACACACACATTAACAAAGAAATATTGCAACGATGTCAGAAATTGTAAATAAATAAGAAATTTTAAACAACAATGGCTAAGATGTAATATTTCACTATTTTAAAGCTTTTAATTAAATTTATGCACGATTTCCTTTTGCATGTTATTAAAGGAAATGTATTTTAATGACCATTTTATTATTTTTTTTAGCTCTCAAGCAAAGTTGATGAAGGAAAAAAATGAACCAATGCCAAATTTTAGTGAATTGCTTAAAAGAGCTGGTGGACTTGGAGATTTAAGAGATTGTCCTGTAAGGAACCTGTTTTATTTTTACTTTAAATTTAAAAATTCAATTTTGAAAGCCTGAACAAGTTTATGACTTAACTGATCTTTAAAATAAAAATAGTACATATTTTTGCTGAAATTTTATATTTTTCTTTTTTAGAGTTCCTGTGGAGCTGTAATTCAAATTCGAAAAACGTTAATGAATCGGCCAGAAATCGGTACGTTTAATAGTTTTTTCATCTTTTATTAGCATCTAATTAGTGTGTATCTGTGTTTTGATTAATACTTTTTCAATTTTTTTAATACAGTAAGTGTTGGACTTGTTTGGGATTCTGAGCGCCCAACAATTGATCATATTATGGATGTTTTCAAGACTATTGGAATGTCTCTGAAATTGCAAGATGTAAGAAATATTTACTTATTCATACCTTTTCATTTTATTATCTCATTTTTGTTATATATTTTAAAATGTTAAATTTTGCTTGTCACAATTTTTTTGTGCTGTGTTTAATCTATTTCATCATTACATGTTTATAATTTTTTTGAATTATAACATTTCATTTTATCAAAAGATTATACTTTGAAGTGATGGTGAAATGGCTATTATATCTTAAAATGCGATTAATTTTACAAGATCCATCATTCCATGTAGTGGTAAGAAGTATTAAGAACAAGCCCTAATTTCATACATATTATTTGATTGTGATTCACATTGTCAAATGCTTTTTTTGCACAATTGAAGTAATATATTAATCTAAGTTAAATTTTGAAAACAAAGAGGACATTGTGTTAAGAATTTTATATAATCTTTTAAAGATAATGGAAATGGAAATTTTTGATGAAAAAGGAATATATATTAATTTTTAAGTTAGTATTTCTGGATTTGAAAATCTTTGAATAATTAGAATTGAAAGCTTATGGGTTGTGGACTAAAATTAATTGTGTATAAATCCTTTATATAAAATGGAACATACATCAATTTTCTAATAATAAATGGATTTTTTTTTAAAATTTGATTTCAGGTATTCCATTCAGTAGTTGATAGCCGATGGGCATCCACTGCTACTCATCAACTTGTTGGAATTGTAACATACTATGGCAAACATTATTCAACATTTTTCTTCCACACAAAACTAAGAGTATGGATTTATTTTGATGATGCTGCAGTTCGGGAGGTAATACCTCTTTCTTCTTTCACAAGTGTTTTGATTAAAACATTATATTTTTATTTCTGTTAAAAGTAATATTTATCTTAATAAACTATGGCTGTGCAAAATATTATAAATTACACAAGTGTTATATATTGTAGTCATGCACTTCATTTTCTAAGTTTAACAAAGAAATACAAGCATGTTGTTTATACAAATTCTCTTCAGAAATAATTATTAAGTCATGTTTATTCATATAATTGTTATTATAATGATGTATTAATTGATAAAGTCATTATACAGTTGACTTGTATATTTGTTCCTGTAAATACTTCAAGTATGATTTAAATTACTAATGGAGTAATTATTACATTCATTACCCAATGTAGAATTATATATATTTACATCTCTTATATTTTTTTATCTAAATTTTGTGAGAAAAACATACCAAGTTATTAAAGAAGACATTTTGCTTAAGATAAAAACAAATGTTATCAAATGGAATGTCTGTGTTAAGGAATGAATGCTTCAAAAATTAAATCATAAATTGTTAACTTTCGTATGTAGATTGGACCTAAATGGGAACAAGTAGTTGAAAAATGCTGTAAAGGTCATTTTCAACCTTTATTACTACTTTATGCCAATCCTCATGGAACACCAGTAAACACTTCAACAGCTCCTCGATTAGTGACTGTTGTTCCTGGACATAAAAAGAACATTAACGGTAAGACAGAGATAATTTTTTTATGTATTATTCTCCAAGAATAATGTTTATTTGATTCTACAAGTTTTAAAAATGCTACAGTAATTATTTATTTTTATTTTTCTAATTTTTACCAAGTATTCTAAAATACATCAATTATTATTATTTTCTAGGACAAGAATCATGCTCTTTAAATTTGAGGCATGAAAAACATTCCAGGATGGCACAACATCAAACAGAGGGGAATCAGAGGCGTGCATTAACTCCAAATCCAGAAGTATCTAGTGATATGAATACTAACATTCAGCCCCGACGAGCTGTAACACCTAGTGGAGATCTTACTTGGTGGGATGAAAATTTAAAAGAACAAGACAATAATACAACTGCAACAAAAGCTTCTTCTAATAAAGATAATTCTGTAACTCAGACTTTGGGCTCTTATGTAAACGAAGCATATCAAAAGCTCCATTGTATTCTAAGAAATAATGATCACTCATTTGTTCCAAATGGCAATATGACAGATAGCAATTCTTCTTGGAAAAGTCGATTATCTGCTAGACTTTCTGTTCCAAATTGTTCATTTAATCCTCTTGCTTCATCAAAAACAAGTACCAGTTCTGATGAGAATGGTCATTTAACTTCAGTTGGGGACATTCTTCAATCAGCAACTAAAGGTAATGAAAATGCATTCCATGGTCCATCCAATCCTACTTTGCCAGGTTTGGACTCACCAGAACATTCCATTGATGGTACTTACATCAGTCGCCAAACAGTTGAAAATATACTCCAGCTTCAGAAACTTCAACGACAGAGGTCTATGAATATGAAGATTGGAAACCCATTTGCTGGTCAAAGAAATAGTAGCAGTAGCTTAGAATCTTTAGACAATGTATTTACAATGCGTGACAAAGGTCTTCCCAGCCATTTAAATCTGAAATTTGATATTCCTGATGGAGCAAATGTAGCTAGGAGAAGGGATTCTGGGAATTGGAGTGGAGATCGAAATAGTGCCAGTTCCTCCAGTACAACTTCCTTGGATAATCCTTATTTCTATGTTGTAGGAAACAAAAAGTAATTTTTTAAAAATATTTTATTTTTTATGGCATTAGTAAATTTAATAAAAACTTATTACATTTTTGGCTTAGGAAACATTTTTAAATTCTTTTCCAAAGTCCTGATTTTTACCGTTAAATTTTAAGTTGATACAGTTTTCTGTTTCTGACATTTGTATGAAGTTTTTTTTCTTGTACTTTTTCAATGTTTTGTTAAATTACAGAATATGTTTTTTATATTGTACAATTAATTGGCAGATCAATTAAACTTTTATATATTTTGCTGTTAATGTTAAATGATTAATGTGAACAAATTTATTATATGAATCCAGAATAGATAATTTATCACTTTTTTTTATGGAGATATAAATTTAGATTTGGATTATGAGAAACTACTTTTGAGATTTATCCCATATTATTATCAACATTGTGTTGTGAAAGCTTTAAAATATTTTAATGTATCTAATCTGTGATTGGGAAATTTTTTAAAATTGAAATCAATCAAATTTGGGGAAAATATTGGAAGTCCTTTTTTGAAAAATAGAACTTATATGTAAGGATAATTAGTGCTTGTATTAGCTGAACAAATCATAATTCTAGGGAGTTAGTGTGTATCATATAGCATATTCTCTTGCCTAATTTAACTGAATTTAAATAATTTTAAAATATTTTTCTATTTAAGAGATATATATTTATTCTCTTCTTCTAATATCCTTGTTTATAACATATGATTTTATAATATATTTATCCGTAACATCTTAGAAGATTCTCCAATGTTAAATTAAAATTTTTTTCTTCAGTACTATTTTTATGGTTACATTTATTTTAATGTTAAATATTTTCTTTTAGATTCCCAGCTGGTGTGAGAAATGTTGGAAGGCCTGGGGAAGCACCATTTTTAACAGATCCAGGCTATGATTCCTTCTCTCTCTCTAGCTCTGATAGCTATCCATCAGCCATTAACAACTCTCCTGGAAAACTGGATTCTAGACTTGGACAAATACCAGAAAATGTTCAAACTGCTTTTATACCCTATGATATATCTCAGTTACAGTATTGCCTTAAAGATTTGAAGAATAATGAACATTTTCCATTTGGTAAATGAAGAACTTTTTTAAATGTAGTATTTTATTCAGCTAATAAAAATTTAATTTTATTTATTTTAACATAAAGATATTTAGAAATGAGAAATTAACTGAATCTGTTTTAAAATTAATGCAGTTTTTGCAGCTAAGATTAAATTATATGCGATTTAAACTTGTGATAATATTCATTTGAAGTGTGAGAATTTTAAATCATTTAAATTTAAATTAACTATATCTACATTTTATTTGTAGGTTTTAAGGATGAATGTGATAAACTTTGTGCTGAAGCTGATATATTTGTTGCCAAATCAATTGAGCGAGAAAATGTTGGAGATATATCTATGGCTGCTCTTCTTAGTGACACAGCAGCAGGTATGGTTTATAAATATATTACAAAGCAGAAAAGAATATTTTTTTACAATTCAAAAATCACAAAAGAAACTTAAAAATGTATTACTAGTCTGTTATCCAAAGTATGTATAATTGAGTTTTTGAAATGTTGCTTGATGCCATTATCAGAATTTTTTTAATATAGTAACAAAAAAATTAAAAATTCCTAAATGATGCATAGGATTAATGTTTAAATGTTTCTTTTATCTGCTCGCCTTTTACTTTGCAATCTAAGTTATTTGTTTGTTTTTTTACTTAGCTCGAGCAAGAGCTGCTATGGATGTACCATACACAAATAGCCAAGCATTAGCAATGGCAAAAATGAAGCACAGTATGTGTCTGATAAGATCTTCAAATTTACACAAAAAACTGAAAGAAGCAGAAGCTGCTCTGCGTCGAAAGCAGAAAGAAGTAGCAGCTGATGCATCTCGGAAAGAATCTGTGACTCCGACAAACAATAAATCATCTCTAGATAGCACACACAACTTTTCTAAGGATGGAACAGAAAATGGGTCTGAAGAAATTGCTAAGAATCAAAAGCGCTCTAACTCAAAGCACAGTGAAGATCAATCAAGTAATGATAAAAATATAGAAATTTATGCAACATTACCGAAGAGGAGTTTGAAAAAGAAAGGAGCTTTATCATCTTTTGTGGAATCTCGGACTGGAGATGAGAGTTCTGAAGAAAAGAACTCTAAAGAAAAACAGAAGACTTTGGAGGAAAACAAAAAATGTGCTCCGAAAAAAGCCGACGTTAATTGTAGTTTAAGTGACAATGATAAATCTCCCAAATCACCAAGTAATAAAAAGAAATCCCATTCAAATAAATTAGTACAAAGTAAAGATTCAGATCTTAGTGACTATTCCAGTGAATGGGAACAAACAAAGAAAAATTCACTGTACAGAACTTATTCGGGTCCAACCTCTAATGCAAAAAGTGATTTGTCTGATCTGAGTTCAAGCAGCGCACAAACTTTCCAAGAGCATCCTGCTAAAAAGCAACATCGGATTCGAAGAAAATTGATGGGAGGTTTCATGCGACGCAAAAATCGTAGTTTACCCGACCTTCGAGAAGGACAGGATCCAAGTGGTGAAACGGCAAGATCTTTTGATGATTGCTTTTTCACTCAAACACCAGTATCTTGTAGAAAAAGACAGGAAAACAATGTTTCATTCACTCACAGTGAAAAAACAATTCCTCATCATGATGGAAGTAATTCTGTATCTGGAAAATATGTAAATAGTAAATCATCAAAAAATATTTCTAGTAGAGCACACACTCCTCCACCTTATAAACCACCTCCAGCTATAGCACATTCCAATTTGAGTACATCTCCAAAGAAAAGCATGCAACATTTCAATCAAGATATTAAGAAGCCTGACATGCAACATCACCATCCCGTTTCTCCTCCTCATCAAGAGATCAGCATAAAACAGAGGATTCCTCATCATGCATTACTCTCCAGGGATCCAAAAGGCCACAGAAAAATTAGTGTTCCATCTTCACCACATAATCATCCAGAAGTTTCCTCGGGTAGTGCTGTTTGGTTAAAAGAGCTACAGTTGAAGCAAGAAGAAATCAACCGAAAAAGAAAGCTGCAAGAAGAAAGAGAAAGATGGATAAGTGAATGTAAATCAGGGATTGATGGAAATAAAGGTTAGTAAAAGCTGATCATCTATTTTATACACATTAACATTAAAATATCTCATATTAAAAACTCTGTTAAATGTACAGCATTACATAACAGATACACTAGAAATAAAGTGAAACATCGTTTGAAGACTTTTTGAGGTATTTATACATTAGAAATTTTTCATAAAATCTTTCCTACTTTATCTGTGCGACCTAATTCTGTGGGGAAGAACGAAGGACCACTCAAATCATTCATTTTTAAAACCTGTTTATTAAGGTCTTAGCTTAAACATAATAACAACTATAATAATTAAGTTGATCTAGAATGAGAAGACGCAACACGTATTACTAAATAGTCACATATTCGACCACTGAATCTAACTTTATAGATAATTCCTTTATCACTAATATGCATCTTTTCCTTATAACTTACATAAAACTAGCTTACCAGTATATCCTATGTAATCAGCTACATTCTTTATCTGTTCAGATGTGGCTTTAATCCGACAGTAACCCTTATGGCCACGAACCCACCTTTGGTTTGACAGTACTTGCATGGCTAGGCTATTTCACTGAGTTAGGATTATTCTAACTTTATCTTACATCACTTAAGACCCAGATATAGACCCGCTCTACTGCTAACTTCCAATATATATATAATTCCTAATATACATAACCACGTTCTTCTTGAGTTGGTTGGAAATAATTGCCATTTCAGCCCCAAAGAAACCCCAAGAGGACATTAATAGAAATCGTGATGAAAGCCCTGTCACAGAGTTCCAGAGAAGTTTGTTAAAATTCTTTATTTATTCTGCGAGGCAGTAAAGCAATGACCTCTCTCTGCCTGCTTAAGTTTGGAGTGCTCGAAAAAGGGATTTAACATCATAAGGGTGGGGGCGTGACTTTGCTACACCCCAGCGCCATTCAAAACACAGCTATTTTTACTACAAATATCATTATCTGTTTGTTAATGGGAAACTTTTCTTCGTCGAAAATCATGTTTAATTACAAGTGTTATCCTTTATTTAGAAATCTTTGTGATAAACACTTGACATAGCTTAACATTGCTGTTCTTTTTTAAAAGTATTTGTTCCTATTAATACTGGGTTTAGAAATACATCAGAATATAATTTTGTAACTTTTCAATTTTTGAAACAATTTGTTGTACTTTATGTTAATCTGTTCCTTATTAATAATGGTTAATTAAAACAATTTGTCTAAACTGTTTTTTTTTTTATTATTATAAAAAATTTTTTCTAAAATAGTTTAAAGATTTTTTTAAGATGTTTGAATACAAATATATGAAATTAAATGTGGTAAATTTTTAAATTGTATATAGTTAATGCATATAAGCTGTTCAGATTCATATTATTTGTAAATATTGAATTTTTATAATATATATTTTTCTGTAGCCTTATAAAAATACTTTTTCTTTTGCAGTTGGTCCAGTCAATAAGGTAGAAGCTGTAAGGAGTATTGGAAACACTAACCAACAGATATCTGCTGTAAATATCTTTCTATTTCTTCTATTTAGAGGTTTTTAGGCATATATAAATTTTTTCAATTATATATTTAAGATGATAATTGGTGTAAAAAATATAAATATTATTTCATTGTTACCTTTCCAATTAAAAATTGTATAATGTTCGGTGTTAAATGAATTTTAAAGAGTACATACAAACTCTTTATATTTTCTATCTGAAATCGATGAATTAAATATTAACTTCAGAAATAATTTAATTCTATGTGTTTTGCTGTATTGTCAGCTTATTTTTTTGTTGCCTTTAATAATGATTTTTAAGAAAGTTCAACAATAATGTTTCTGAAAGTTTTTGTTGGGAATGATGATGCATATATTTTTTTTGTTTGTGTTTAAAAGCATTGCTAGTTCAAAGTTGAATAATATTTTATTTATATAAGATTCACATATATGGATTAATAAATAACTTTCCAAGTATTATTTTTAAATATTTTTTTTAAAAAATTATTTTAGTTATATAAAAACAAAAAACAATATTTGTTCAAAATTTATAACTTATGCTTTTTTGTGTGGAGGAAATATAACCATTAAAAATTGATATAGATTCTTAATTATCCATAGGAATACTTAATTGAATTATATTTTAAATAGATCTTTCATAAATTTAATTAATATATTTTTTATTTTGCTTTTAGGTTGGAAAAGAAAATCACAATACGCAAAGTCTGCCAAAATCTATACAAAGCAATGCTAAAGGAAACACACCATGTTCTGATACAGAACAACAGAAATCTGTAAGAGACTTAACTTCAAAATTTGAAAAAATATCCTTTCCTCCTGGGTCTTCTGATTCCATTACTGAAGATAAAGGGAATCATTTTCCATCCTCTGCTCATCCTGATATTCATTTAGTTCATCCCATTCCTGATCACAAAGTACTAAATGTACAGCATAAAGAATTGGAGAGCTCCAAGTTGCCAACATCTGTCAATCATCCTTATTCATCACAATCATTAGAAAAATCATTTAAACAACCAGACTGTTCTACAAAATCTGTAATTGCAGACTCTAAAGACAGATCAAATTGTGGAGTTACTGTTAAAACACCATATTCAACTCAAACCACATCTGGTTCTGTATATAACCCTCATTTAACAGATGCTCAGTTAACAAATGTGTTGAGGATAGGAGGTAACAGATCTTCCTTCAGAAATTCAAATACAAGTACAGAAAATTCCGATGATAACCTTTCTTGTTATCCTCGTGAAATGTATGTTACACATGAAGCTAGACG
This sequence comes from Trichonephila inaurata madagascariensis, assembly GCA_019973955.1. NCBI lineage: Eukaryota > Metazoa > Arthropoda > Arachnida > Araneae > Nephilidae > Trichonephila > Trichonephila inaurata. Next base: position 99,567 of record BMAV01003087.1, read on the forward strand.
ACCAGACAAACCTCCCGATTATGAAACAGCCATCCAGAGGTTGGAACTTTTAAGAAATGACAGGAATTTTTCTAAATTCTATGCAAATAACTGTATGAACTTTGAAGCTATTCTAGAACAGGCCAAGAAAAGACGAGGACCTAAAAAAAGTGTTACTTTTTCGGACAAAGTTGTTCTGGTTGCTTGTGCTGGAGATGAGGACAATGATTTCATTCCAAACCCTTTACTGGAACGTGTTTACAAACAGCACTTAATGCAGAAACCTTTTTCAGAGGCTTTAACATGTCAAAATCAGGATTTCAATCAAAATTCTAAAACACCAAAAGATTTACCTGTACCTGAAACATCCACTACTCCAGAAACTAAGCTCCCAGAAAACTCAAAACAACATATCCAATCTCCTTGTCATTTGTGCCACAAAAAAACAGTTGAATCTCCAAAACTATATTGTCCTGATTGTGCATATTATATGTCAAGGTTTCAACAGAAATAAGGAAAGACTTTTCTTTTTTTTTAAGTATTCTTTTATTCCCACCCTAATAATTACCGGTAATTTGATAATTTCTTCTGAAAAGGAATTTATCACAATTGTAAATATGAAGAAATGCTCAAGAACTCTTTGTATTTTTTCATTTGGTGCAATACACATTTGTATGATAAGTTACATTGTTTATATGTAAATGATGTTTTTAATCTTTTTGTATAGTTCATAAAATTTAATTTGTTTACAATTTCAAAATGCATATTTCAGTTCATAATTTTATGTTATAATTTAGTGCATTGTTCATTTTATATTTCCCAAATTCTCTTGATTTCATATTTTTTGGGGGAAAATGTTAATTCTTTTTGTTATTTGAAATAATTATATAGAAGTTTATTTCATTTTGCATACCGATGAAGTAATATTTTCGAAAATATTGTTTTAAAACATAAAATGAGAATGTCAATGTGTTAGACTGTGATACATTTTAGTACAAAATATTTTCACATATAAAAGTTATCAAATTATGTATAAAGTACTTAAACATTTTACTTAATTTTCCTTCCATTGATTAGGAAGCCCTTCTGAGCATATCTAAAATTTGAGTGTTTTTTAATTTTATTTAAAGAAATGTTGAGTATTTTAGGATAGGCAAATATTTATATATTAAAATGAGCTAGTTTTTGTGTATTGACACAAGATTTGTTGAAATCTAACGAAATTTATTTTATGTTTTTGTTGAAAATTAAAGATCATTCAGTTAATAGAATAAGTGAATTCGAAATCAAGTTTTTAAAAATAAGTAAATGATAGAAAAAATGTGAAAATTACAATTTCATTGTGTATGAAGTGCCAAAGTAGAAACAATTGCGTATTTTAGTGCAGAGAGGTATTTTTGTACCACCGATATTTGTTTCCCAGATTCTATATTTGTAGAAAAATTGTGCATCTGTAGATTGCTTTCATTATGTGATGTATAAAAATATATTGTAATAAAAAAACTTTTTTTATTTACATAGTTTTTTTTATTGTTTTTCAATAAAGGTTAAACAGTCTTTATAATTGTAAAAATTAAAATTATTTTTCTTTTTAAAATTATATAAATGTAATCAAATTATTGAATGCAATAAACTCAATCTTATTTTCACAAAGGTAGTAAATGCATTAAAATGTAGGATCAATTAAAAAATGAAAAAAGTAGGAGCATGAGTAATTGTATTTTATCTTTTTAAACTGCATTCATAATTTCTGTTTTTCTTAAAAAAACAAACTTGATTATCCCATCTGGTTGTGATAGATATTATATATGATAGCAAAATGTAATCAACAGAAGTTTATTGCAAAGTTTTATTGTAACATAAATATCGTTTACTGTATTTTAGTGAATTATATATATATATATTTTAAATTACAGCAGTTTTTGTAACAAAAGGAAAATTATATGTACACTGAACAAAATACATACATCACATAAGTATTTTAACGAGTGACTTCACACATAAATGTTTTTCTATTGCATGTTATTTTTCATTTTCTACTATAAGTCCTTTAATTCCACACTTTCCCAATTTATATTTATATACATATATCGTCCTAATTTTCAATATTCATTCACTCATGTTCAAAAACATTTTTTTAAACTAGTAGTAGAGGACACTTAATGTTAATACAGATTTTAAAATATTAATTAATTCTATTTAATTAATGAATAAATAGTAACAAACAAAAATAATAGTCCAACACCAAATAAAAAAAGGAAAATCACTCATTGTGTCCCTGTAGCTCAATGGATAGTGCTTTGGACTTTTAATCCAAAGGAATCCTTTTGCCACTTAATATTGAGATTCTGTAATGTGTATATACATATTTATATTAATTGTAACTATTTAATAGAAAGTAACTACAAAATTTTTTTTTTGTTGACCGAAGTAGGAATTGATTTAATTTTTTTTTGTTACTTGTTATCCTTTCAAATTAATTGGTCTATATCTGTGATGACATTTTTTTTTATTAAAAAGTGGTGTTGTGCAGTGAAACATTTTTGGGCTACCTCTGTACAAAGTCTTTTTTTTATATATATACAACGGTATTGGGCATTTTCGGGAATATTCATGCTTTTAACATTAAATTACAATTTATTTCACAAACATTTGGAACTTTGAGAAATAATAGCCTATGAATCAATTATTATAGCAAGATCATTCTTTTCCTGGTGAACATTTTTTTGGGGAAGAAATAATAATCTTTAAATGTTCTCATTGTCATGAAATTTCAAAACTTCAGTTTTTAACTGTCGCGAAACATATTTAAAGAATTTTTTAAACTTAATATCTGAATAGCAACTTATATTTCACAAATGAACCATTTGGCTTAAAATATATTAATTATATGTAGTGCTTTAGAAGTTTTTTTGGAATTGAATAACATTTTGCTGCAACTTTATGAACTCTTGCAGACATTACAGAATTAATTTATTTTGAAGACAGTATGAAACATTATTATTAAGTAATTTACTGGAAATTTTCGCCTAAAATAGCTGAAAGTTTATAATTTTTAGGATATATATATGATTATTTTTGGCATGGTTTTAGAAGCTGAAGGTTTGCAAACTATTTACCTTTTAATAAAACAGAATTGCCTATTAAAATACTAAAGTTCAAATTCTTTAGTACAGACAATATACAATGACGTCTTACGTACAAGTACAATGGCATGCGAACCAGGTTTCAAGGCCAAAGTTCGAAGAGTTCAAAAACGAGGATTTTTTAAATATGAAACGCCCCCGTAGCCCCTTAAAACCCCTTGGGTGTCGATTTAAGCTTAGGAAATTTCTAGACTATAGGGATCTCTTATTATTCAAAAATGGGACTTTACGATTATAACCCCTCTGACACCTTTTAGGAGTCTTTTTACGCAAAACCCGTTCTCTTAGTAGTTCATTTTCAACAAAAGGAACATGCCTACCAAGTTTCATGTCTGTAGGTCTAATAGTTACACAGATCTCGTGATCAGTGAGTCGCTTTTCTGTTATATTTCTACAGTGAAGATCATTTAACACGAAACTGTGAGGACTGAAATATTTTTTCGTGTTAAAGGATATTGCAAAAATAAATGAAAATAAACACATTCAACAAAATTACGTTTCTTAGAGTGCAGTTTTTTCCCACAGATGTGTATATATGCATATACTTAATAAAAATAAATGAAACAAAAACACTCGCAATTACTTCATTGAAATTTAATACAAAATGTTCAAAGTTTATTTTTTTTTTAGAAGTGTTTTTGGAAAATAATCTGTTTTTCTTGACATTACCTTTTCAAACGTCAAATTTTTTCAACTAATTATTCGATGTCGTCCATCTTGTTTTTAATTTCACCATCGGAATGTGTGACCGCGGTAGCCTAGTGGCCAAGGTAACGGATTCGTCCCCGGTGTGTCATGCGTTCGAGCCAAGTGTCGCTGAAGACCTGGCGTGTAGGGGAGCGATGCACATTAAAACTGTCGAGAGCTCAAACGTCCTCCCGTTGGTGTGGTGTGGTAGTTAGGAGAGAGAGGGTGCGTGCTAGGTGTTGTCCTCGTCACTTGACAGTGGTTCAAAATTACGAGATCCGTCGCCAAAAGCCCTTGTGTAGTTGAACAGTGTGACGTTAATATTCACTCACTTACTCATTCAAATCAGTGATACTCTACCAGCGGGCTGCGTGGGGACCGCTGGACTTTTTTGAGTGGCCCGGTCATGGCCCTTTGCACTAGGAAATTCAATTATTGGAGAACAATGTACAAAAAATTTAACAGAAATTCTCTCTATCAATGGAGCAATCAAGTGTATCAATTTTGCTATCAATTTTTGTTTTTTTAATAGAAGAATGTAAGCAAGAGGCTTGGTCACAGATGAAAGGAAATTGAAATTATCCCTTAACTCAGTAAAAATAAATATATTTTGTGTGTGTTCGCGATAGAAAAGTTAATATAGTATTAAAATAAAAGTTAAAAATGAGTTTTAATATTTCGATCAATTTTGTAGTCAATGTTGCTTTGGTTTAATAGTGTGATTTTTTCATTATCCGCATGAAATAACTGCCATGTGTATGCGGCCCGCGTAAAACACCTATCATGTGTATGTGGCCCGGCGGGGAAAAAAGGTTGAATACCCCTGGTCTAAATAAATAACTGCGCATACTTTTCATGATGTTCCTCATTTCGTATGACGTGGGAACAGGAGCTGCATTATTCATTTCATTTTCATCTTCAGAATCTGCATCAGTATTTTTTTAACTATGAACTAACTCCAAAATGTTTTTGTCTGCCATAATTGGAGCTGTAATGCCATCTATTGCGACGAATTATTCCGATGATACAGAAACTTTCATAAACTGTCGGCTCAGTTTCAATATCCATCTCCCAGAAGGGAAATTTTTTCGTGTTAAGAGAAAAAAAAATGCATGAAAATACATAGTAGTTTGTCTGGACCGTTGTATTATTTCGTGTTTTCCAATATTTAATCTTAAGAGTTTTCGGGGTTGAGGTATCCGACTACGTTCGGAACCGTGATTTTAAAAAGGCGCATAAATGGATAATTTTCATGATTTTTAGTGTCACTTAGATTAGAATACATGTATAAAATTGTTTTAAGGACATTTTGGCAAAAAAAAAAAAAATTATTTAAATACGATATTTCGGCAAAAAATTAACTTAGAATAACCTTTTTTTCAAAATGTTCTCCTTTTGTGAAAAATGCTTCTATTATAATAATATTTTACCTGTATATATCTCAGACCTCTCTACAGAGGCTCAAGTATGATTTTTGAAAATTCACATTATTTTCAGATTTACAACCAATTGAAATGATAATCGGCGTTTTTTTCTTAAAATTTCTCCCCTCTTGTAAAACATGGATAACCCCATGGATAAACCCCACCAAAATTTTCAAACTATATTCATTATTATTAAATTATTCGTTTTTGTCACTTTTATCTGTACTATGCTTCAATTTTTTTCACTAGTAATTTCTACACGTAATATTGTGACGGGCTCATCGCGTTTTCTACTGAAATCTCCTCTTGGGTTCTTTGGGGCCGAAAAAGGCAAATTCTTTCCAACCAAATCCAGAAGCGAAACGTGAACATGCAAATTAGAAATCTTTTAAATAGCAGAAGTTTAACGTATGCGTATGACCTATTGGGGAGTGATTATGCTAGTCTGGTTTAAGAGCGTGAACTGAAGGAAGAGAAGAAAGCCGTCGTTGATTGTGAAGCTATCCGTGACAGAACGATCAAGTCAAGGTGGATCCAATTCCACGCGAGTTAATCCATAGATATTGAGGATCCGAGAGGATTGCGATTAAGCAAGAAATTAAGGTAGGATAATTCTAGTATCCATTAGTAACTGTGATATAAACAGAGATTAGGAATAGAAGGGAAAGTGAAATATAGTAGTTAAGATCGCGCTTATTTGGTAATACGTATTGTGTGTTTTCTCACCTCAGATCCGCTAAGTTATAATATAAATATTATCATTGTTAGTGTTTAAGTTAAGATCTTAATAAAGACATTTTAAGATCATGACAATGCCTGGTTCTTCATTCAATCCCACACCTCTGGATCACGAAGTTAACTTAGGAGTGAGGTATCACCCACGGGGGAATACTTCACAATATTTTAAGTCTCGATAAGTACTTACCCTTGATAAGAGAGAGAGAGAGTATCAATCTATATTAAATATTATTTACTTAATATAGATTTCTCAAAGCTATTAACAAAAAATGTAAACGATCTCTCTATATAGGAGAAAGCAATTCTCTCACTCATCCCAAAATCTTCTAAAATATTGAACTTACAAGCTTGAAATTTGGCAAGTATGTTTCTTTTTTTCAGCGGAGATACGCTAAGAACGCGTTTTGAGGATAGTGACTCCCAAGAAAGGTTGATCAGGTTAAAGGAGCATATTAATAAAAAATTTCCCCGTTTTGAATTATTAGAGCATCTGTACCCTACTCAGTTTTTGTATTCTTCGGTGCTGAGGTGCATGAGCAGATGTTCTTGTCAGTCTGACGTGAAACACACCCAGTGCTTTGTTCTCAAGCTAGCTTGATACTCATTTATCGACCCACTGCAAGGATGAAAGGCTGAGTTGACCTTACCCAGCCCAGGATTTCAACCCCGGACCTGTGGCATGGAAGCGCGGTATGTTACCACTCAGCCATTGGGCTTAGGACTTAGATACCAGTCACTTAAAACAATATATAGTCATACATCATCATGAAATACTTAGCTAAGTGGGAGGGGGAGTAATGGCTTGTATATATATAGTAATAGAAAATAAAAGTGAAGAAGTACTAAAACCTACAGTGCTAAAGCAGGAAGAAATTGGAATTCACCAGACACAACAAATGTAGATACAAAAAAGTCTTTGGACTAAACTGGAGACCTATTATGATTTCTAAAGCTGTCGCTGAATTAGGCCAGTGAATTAGGGTTAGCAATGCCTTATGGATCAAACCTTCCCCGTACAGCAGAAACTTTCGACATAATAGGGGGGGAAAAAACCCAAGTTGAAAAGTTAAGCCTAATACAACACGTGGAAGAAAAACCTGATAATATATTAAAATGAAGCTAAGAAAAGAGAAATATATATATATATATGATAATAGTTCTTAAATAAATTTTTAAAAAATATTTCTGTTTACTTTAAGTAACATTCTATATAATCTACCGATTCAAATTATTACAAGCATTATTAAATTAAGGTCGTCTGTTGATTTATTTGATCTCATTATCCGAAGCTTTACATTATTGAAAAATCAAACGGTATAGTTCTGCATTTTTAAAATTTATTTTGTTCACATAATTATTATAGATTATGCCATTGGTATTAAAAAGATCCGTTGAATATTTACTATATTTCCGTAGACATTCTGAACTATCCATTTGCAGTTTCTGTTTATGCATTCTTTTTCAAAGAAATTTACTTAATTAAAAATAATTTTACTATCTCGAAATTTTAGATGCAAATTCCTTCATGCAAATCATTAAAATTTCAAGGCCAATGAATGTTAACTTCGGCCATAGAGTGCGTTTCTATTACGGATTATTTTTAATATCAGGGTTGCAGTTCCTTGGAGACTCAACTCGTAGTGTTTTTGCGATGTTGTCGAAGTTTTTGCACCGAATTGGATTGCTTCAAACGTAGTCAAGTAATCGGATTGCGTACAGCTAGCTGGTCATACCAGGCAACAAGCCATCCTCTGCACCATCGGTCACAACTGTTGCAAAGGTGCTGCCAGCAATGTTTGTACATCATCTGTGGAATGAAAGCTTTGGGAGCCTATGAATACGAAGAAAGAACTGATGATTGTGTACAAACTGCCTCAACAGCGTCAATGTTCGCTATCCAACATGTCCACTTCCGTCGCTATCCACTTCCGTCCTATCTGTGGTATTTTCCACTAACTCTCAATAGTTGTCCTGTAGGTGGCGTTACACTCACAGCGACCTTTGAGACGTTTGTTTTCAGTGGTATCGTAGCGGATCATTATGGCTGGCAACAGATTGGTATCGCATAGGAATCCTGCTTCAGTTTTGAAACAGGAGACCATCTATTCCATGTTTAGGGGTTAGCAGTCCGAATAAGTCTTTGTTTCCACAAAGGCACTTAGCTGTTGCATTTGATGCTGCTTAGTGGAATTCTATGCCAACAAGTAATGCCAACAAGTTACCTCTTGTTATTATATACTCAATTTCAACATTTCAACGTTATGTTGAGGGTATCTTACAGTTTGTTGCTTGACTCTTTATGGAAGGGCATCCTGGAGCCCTCTTCCAAGACTGACACGGCATCTAGCGCCGGTGTATCTAGCACCATTTGCAAGTGAGAGTTCCAACCAAGGTAAATAGGCGGTAAAATACTTCGGTTTGTTGTTGCTCATGCCACCTGCCTGACATAGTCAGATCGAGGCCCACGAAATTCATCGTGGCAATGGGCTAGAAGTACGCCTGTCGTTGGCTTTTAGCCTTGAGCACCATTCAGGTGACAGTACGATTTAGCTCGGAGAAATTCCCCGAAGGGACGATAGACGACGACATCACCTATCTCCACCTCCACAATTTAGGCATGAAACTGAATTAGAGGGAAATTTTCTCCAGTTTCCTGCACTCGTGATTCAGCCCACAAGACTTTCGGATCCACTGATTTAACGAGCACGTGCTCCGCCTTTGTGTTGCCAGTTTGTTCTTGCTTTTCGTGAAGTTCCTTTTCAGTGATATGGAAATTTAAATAGGGACGTAGATAAGTGACAATATATAGCGGTTAGACATACAGTGGTCAATCATATTAGTGACCTTCTAAATATAAAATTATTTATTTAGAGGTTTTCGAAGTTCTTAAGGTTGACGACTGCTGCTCTAGCTGTGATACACCACAAAAACATATCAAACTAGCCATTAACTTTTTACATATCAGAAGGAGAAAAACCACAGAACAAAATATTTTTAAAGATTCAGTAAATGTGCATATATGCTAATTTTTACTAAGGCCATACTTTTATATGTGTAGCGGAAATAAATTTTATTAGGAAGAGTGTGAGATGAAATTATTCTCTTTGCTCGAGCTGACATTTATTACATTCCTTAAAACTTTTCTCAACTACAAATAACCAAAAAATTAGTTTCTTCATTATATTTATCAAAAATATATACACATTAAAACTACCTGTTTTTTTTTAAATTTTTATTTTAGTACATTTGATGAGTCCTTTTGTATCCGCATTGCTCATTCTTATTGACTGAGATATTAAAATGGCGAGAGCGATTTGAAAACAATATTAAGGGAAATCTAATAATTTTCCTTTATAAATTTAACAGGATAAGAAAGGTTATACTATTATTATATTTCTCTTTCATTAGGAATAGGACTGATAAGCATCTTGAATGAATTTATCCGAGTTTTATTGTTTTCCTCGATGTTCAGGATGCTTTTGTAATCTCTTCGTTCGTCATTATATACTTTAAATTTGAGAAAAATATTATTTTTTCCCATTTTTATCCATAATTTATTTTGGATCCTCGTTCCTACAACAAGCTTACAGTATTCTAAAATTATCAGGAAAATATTTTTTCTCCATTTGGAAAACATAGCATTATTTCATTTCCAAATTAAAGTAAAGTAGATAAAATGTAAGTTGATTGTAAAAGATCTGTTTATAATTAATTTTTTTTCGTACAAAACTTCATTATTACCAAGTACTTTAATCATAGATTCTACGTATACGTATGTTCCTTGCTTCGCAAAATGAGACTGCTTCATATGAAATTTTCCTTCGCTGTATTTTAAAGCAGCATTGCAAGGCCACTTATAGAAATCCGTATGACATTTGAAAGGACTTCCTTATGCAATCTTCTGTCAGAAGTCATGTAAATTCTATTCATTTTATTATTTCTGGTGTTGAAAACCTTTCTGTATAAATCCTTTTCATTCTGTATGAACAAATAGAGTAGGTATCCTTTCAAAAATGAGCTGTGTACCAGTTTTAATAGGATCAAGGCAATGATATTTCACCTTTACATTTCCCGAATCTTTCCGCTTAAGACAAACGAAAGCGAGCTGTAAATATTTTCGAATTCAATGCAAGTTTGTTTAGTATTTTTTTGTTTTCATTATGATGTATTCTAAGCAAGTTAGGGAAAAAGGTTAAAAGTGGAGCCCCGTGGAAAAATATGTTTTACCTAAAAATGAATAAGTAATTACTCGCTCCGACCAAATTGATTACTGCATTTAGGTAGCTAGCTTGACAATCATGTATGGAAAACATTATGTCGGGTGGAGGCAAAATAACCTATTTCAATAAGGAAAAACTTTGTCTTCAAAATCTTTTTCAGCGAAATCTAGCATGTAATCTCGATAATATGTTATATACA
>BMAV01003088.1:0-33997 GCA_019973955.1 Trichonephila inaurata madagascariensis
CAACAAGAATGCGTGAGAATTCCGGTGAACTTATTTAAACATCATTATTCGACAATTGTGTGTCAAATGCAAACTGTTATTTAGGCCAGTGTTCCGCAACCCCCAGTCCGTGGATCCAATGGTGCCGGGCCGCCAAAAGAACATTAAACTATTACCATTGTATTTTAAGTGCTGCATTTCTCTCGGATTTGCGCAACTTTCCACAGAAATCACTTTATATTCCACGTTAAATGCCTTTTATTCATTTTTGGTGCAACTATATTTTATTCTGAAGGCATATTTAAATGTAACTAAATTAAAATTGTTACATAAAAACAATCTTAAAATATAAACAATCAACGTGTCTCACCTTCAGCGGGCCGCGGTAAAATTATCAAACGTTGACCGGTCCGAGGCGATAAAAAAGTTGAATAGCGCTGATTTAGGCCATAGGTGGTTCAACCCCTTACTACTAAAACAAATTTCATTTTTACACTTGTGTTACCATTATTTGGTCCTATACCTGTACCTTATCAAAAACAAATATCAATAAAAAATATGACATTAAATTATTTTCATTATAAGTAACTTCTCTTCCCCACCCCATTACTTATTCTTTCCCAATTTATATCATGAATATAAAACCATTAAATAACAAAATTCTAGACTTTCTTCATCCGAGATGGGGAAAAACACAAAAAAAGTTTTTTTCCGTTCACTTAGTCTTCCCTTTCTGGGTACCCATTTCAAGTGCATTAAAAGTGAAAGTTTTCTCCGTGGAAGAGTCTACTTTTCCTTAGAGGATGGCGTAAATGGTCTTTGCCTAAATGCACTTGGTTGAGTATCAACAAATAAAGTTGACGTTTGTTACGTTGTAAAACATCAACTTCTTGAGTAGTGAGTAAATAAGCTACATGAGGCAGCTATAGCTAAAAGAGTGTACTTTTTTGAAGATAGTTATAGGTCGTAAAATGTTGTTTTGCAATTTATAAGTAACATAGTTTGAATTTTAGAATATTTTATCAAATAAAAAGGTTAAATATATTGGTTGATAAAATTAACAACTGGTATAAATCGGAAAAAAACAAATCAATTTAAAATTAGCAAATGAAACTAAAAAGCAAAACATTTATTTGCAATCATGATGCCTCTTAGAGTTGATATAATTGAGAACGAAATGTGTAAATTTTGATTCCGTAAAGAAGGATTATATGCATTATATTTATTTCTGGATTGATTTTAATGATCAAAATCTCTAGAAGTGTAGAATGAATTTTTTCCGTACTAATTCAACATTAAATATGTTACATACAATTATTCAAGATTTTTGTCAAATTTTAGGTAGATATTGAAGATTAAAACTATTTTTATCTGAAACAAAAATAAAACAAGAACAATTAAAATATATTTGTTGGTGATATTGTACAATGATAAATCTATTTATCTAATATTTTTTTAAAAAAATATATAACAGAAATAATTAACAGATATATTTTTTAATGTTTTTTGTGACTACTAAGGATTATATCCCATGGTTTAAACTAAAGAAAATATTTTACCTATGAAACACTTTTAGCGCAGAAAAACTACATAAGGAGTACTGTTTTAAGTTTTATTTTTATATTCTTCTAAATTTTTATATACTTTAAATAAAATTAAATAAATACAATTTTTAAAAAGCAGATGAAATTTATTATTTATCGCGCTTATGTTAAGCATGCGCTTTTAGATGCAGTAACCTTTATTTTCCAGTCGTTTAGCCAGGTTTGGAGTCGAATGACATAATTTTGTAGACGCTCAATATGCTGTCTAATACGGCAACAGTGATTTGCCAAGTTGACGACAATGAAAGTAGCGGTCAAAAAGCAGGATCGAAACACACAGAATAACCGATATGTAAATCTTTCAATTTAAAAATAAATAAATTAATTAACATAACTTAAACTTAGAAACTATCTAAAACAAATATTTCGAGTCAGTTAACCTTAAAAACACATAAAAAGAAATTATAACTTTAGAATTAATCGAAGTCAAAAACTTTCTGAATAGAATACTCTTATCTTTGATCGAACTGACATCATCAGCACGGCGACATAAATTGAAAAAATAAATAAAAATATTATAATTTTAGCTTAGGTTTAAAAACTGTGTCAAAACGTATAAATTTAACCAGAATTTAACTTCAGCTTTTGAAAGTAATAGAATTGACTTAGTTTTCATGAAGCTACTGTCAAAGTGCAGAAATCTTAACTCATATCATGTTGCCCAAACACAAAAAAATAATATAAATTAATAAACCTAATAAAAAAAGAAGTAATGCAAATAAAAAACAAGTAATATAAAAAAAATTAAGTCAATTCCTACTTAGATCAACAAAGAAAATTTTTTTTTTTTTTTTGCTGCTTTTTATTAAATAGTTACAATTAATAAAAATATGTGTATACATTTGACAGAATCACTACGTTAAGTGGTAATTAATTTCTATTATTTATCATTAAGTATCGTATTGTCATCCAAAATAATCGTGTCTATAAAATTTCAGTTCAACGGAATGTTTTAAAAGGTGAGAAAAAATCATTATCAAGTTTTGACGCAAGTCGCCAAAAATGATGCTAACTTGGTTGTGTTTGTAGTTCTTAAAATAATAAGTTTTAATCAATTAATTTTTATTAATTAAAATTAAATTATTGTATTGTCATCCAAAATAATCATGTATATTAAATTTTAGCTCAATCGAGAGCTTTAAAATGCATTTTATTTACGATTGAAAATTCCACCAAGATAAATAAATATATTGTTACGTAGATCCGAGGGTTCGTGGATTTTATGCAAAACAATCACAAAGAAAATAAACAGTTTTTTAAGAGCGATGCGAATTTATTATCAAAATTCCAATCCTCTAAACACAGGATTCAGCAGCAATATTCACAGAGTAAATATCCGAAGGTCTTCACACCTTCAACAGCAATCAAACACAATTACACATAAGTAAAGATTATTCACAAGCACAGCCGAGCTAACCGCTATTCAAAACAATCCTCACTACTCGCTGGTATAATCCAGACCCCTCGCCGTCCTGGCGAGCATCTTTTTATAGGCGTGATAGAAACTTTCAGAAATATAACAGCTCGTGTCATTGAACGTGACACTAGTGGAGGGATCTACTACTTTCTAGAAGATTCCAGAGGGTTCCGAACTCGCCAACATGGTCGCCAAGGACGCCAAAATGATCGCCAAAGTCGCCAAATTGGTTTCCAACTTATTCGCTAAAAATGATGCCAATTTGGTTCTATCGCCAATATTTCGCCAAGTTCTCATTCAATCGCCATTATAACGTAAGGGGTGGCATTGCTTGTGAATGATACAATTTTAACATGAAACAAACATAACATAGAGTAAAATAAATGCATTAAATATCCAAATGCAAATCATATATACTATTTACACAAAATTCGTAACAATATATATAAATAAATATATAGAGGAAGAAACTAATAATAGGAATTGAAAAATAAAGTCAATTCCTATTTCGGTTGACCAAGAAAATATTTGTTTAAATTACTTTTTATCAAATAATTACAATTAATATAAATATGTATATAGATATGACAGAATCACAATATTAAGTGGCAATTCAATTTTATTAATTATCATTATAGTATTGTATTATCATTGAGAACCATCGTGTACATAAAATTTCAGTTCAATTAAATGCACAGTTAAACATAAAAAAAAAAAAAAAAAAAAAATGTTTTAAAATTATGACCCAACTTGCTAAAAATAAAGCTAACGGGACTTTATCTGTAATTCTTTAAATAATTAGTTTCAATTAATTAATTTTAATTAATTACAATTAAATTACCGGATTGTCATCCAAATTATCGTGAATATAAAATTGAAGCTCCACCTAGCTCTGAAAAATATATTCCATTAACGAGATTGAAAGATTGAAAAAGATATACATAGGAAGATTGTGAATTAATAGTAGGAATTAAAGAATATAAATGTAAGAATAATGAAAATATGTAATGATTACTACTATACTAAAGGTAAAATACTACGCGAATAATAATGAATGGGATTCAGAGACATGCGTGATAACGTCATATATCCAAGGCTATGGAAATTCATATAGAAATTGCTATTTTCAGAATCTAAAGCGATTTTTTAGAAAAATCAATGTAAAGGGCACATAAGCCTAATCTACAATTTCAGTGTTGTGTATTACACATGTCTGAGTCTTTCCCTTTTTATGATACATCATAGACACACACATAGAAAGTTTACTTTTAGAAGTATAGATTGTGTATCATCCATGTATTTAACATGATACATCATAATATATTCGAGATAATTCAATATTTTAATAGAACTGTTATATTTGAATCTTTCAAGAATCACACTTTCTGATTTGTGTATAAGTTACTTGAGGATATTTGCCGAAATATAGAGATTTATATACAAAACAAGTAATATATATATATATATATATATATATAAATTAAGTCAATTCCTACTTAGGTCAGAAAAGAACAATTTTATTTTAGTTACTTTTTTTAAATCGTTACAATTAATATAAATATGAATATACATCGGACAGAATCACAATATTAAGTGACAAAATAGAAAGCATTGTTCCTTGCAATTTTTCATCTTCCTTTCTATATAGAGTGTTGAACAATTTTTTTTGTTACTATTTATTCATTACTTAAATTTAATTATTCTAATAAAATAGTACAGTAAAAAAGGAATCACATTCTCAGAAATAAGGCTCTCCCAGGTGGGATTCTAACACATGACCTTTGGATTAGAAGTCCAATGCGCTACAGGGACACAACGAACGATTTTGTTGTATATGTTGTTGGACTCTTATTTGCTTGTTGTTTAATGAATAAATTAATATTTTAAAAAACTTTGTAAGCACCAACTGTCACTCACTACAATTTTTAAAAATGTATTTCAACTTCAATGGATAAATAGAAAGCATTTTATTAACGATGAAATATTTGAACAAGTTATATTAGTAGCGTTGATCGGTGTTGGTTTGTTGTCATATATCTGGTTTAGTGAAAACATCTTCAGAATAACTTTTCATCTTTTTATTTTAAAGCACACATAGAGTAACTGGTCAAACACTTTTATATTTCACATCTATTTGTTAAAAGCACGAAAACAGACACATATAACAGAATCGACCTCTTGACGGACACAACACAAAGACAAAGAGAGCTGCAGTTATTTACATTCTTACGTGGAAGTTTACATGCTAACGGCAAGCAGACAAAGAGAGCGATTACATAAGATTTTTTTCTTTTATACCAGCAGTGCAAGCGCGTGATTATTACGTAATAGTAGTTCTGATTGGATAGAATGGGCGGGACCGGGAATTTGGAATAGCCGATTACGATTAAGATTACAGTGTTATTTTTTAAACCAAAGAATTAAAATTTGTTTAAATATTAGTACGAAGAGTTAATAAAAATGATACTACAGGGAATTATTACATATATAAATAGGGACAGAGTAAACTAATAGTAGGAATTGAAAAGCAAATATTAAAGTGTCTTCCTGTATATTGAAGGAAATTATTGATGTAGTAAAGTAAATTTTTTTGCTGCACTCCATAACAGTATCGCTTCTTCATCTCAAATGTCTTATATCAAACGCAAGCAAAGTTCTTTTATTTTAATACTCATTGATATCTGAATTTGTTCCATTTCTTTCAACGAACCGAAAATGACATTGGTGGACAGAAATCCGAAAAAGAGACATTAAACACCCAGCTCTGCCCAGAAATATAGAAATAATGTTCTAACATCCACACAAAAAGTTTTCTTTCCGAAGGGAAAACTAATATACACCTAATCACAAGAAATTTCTGGTCGAAAGCACGGAATCAGAAAAACAGTGAGCTGATTGGTTCTTGCTGTCAAGACATGTTGTGCTCTATCCACATTCTTGTCTTATTCGCCTCATTTTTTGGATCTTTTCTTGACTTGGGTCTAAATGGATCAATTTCAACGGGATGTATCTAATAATATGAAAGGGAAACATAGCAGTGGTTAGCTTCGTTTAATGCTAGTAAGAAGCTGGAATTGTTATAATATTTAAGCATTTCTTACTTTCAACTCTTTTAAAGTTCAATGCGATACAAAAAAAAAAGGAATATAAAAAAAAAATTACGCCATTTCCTACTTAGATCAACAAAGAAAAATTTTATTTTAGCTACTTTTTATTAAATAGTCACAATTAATATAAATATGTATATACATATGACAGAACGAAAACATTAAGTGGTATATAATTCATTTTTATTCATTACCATTAAAGTATCGTATTGTCATCCCAAACAATCACGTATATAAAATTTCATTTCATCTGAATGCTTTAAAACGTGAGAAAAAAACATTTTCAATTTTTGACACAAGTCGCCTTAAGGGTCACTAAGTCGCTAAAAATGATGCCAGCTTCGCTGTATTTGTAATTCTTTAAATAATTAGTTTTAATCAAATTATTTTTATTAATTATTATTAAATTATTGTATTGTCATCCAAAATAACCATGTATATAAAATTTCATCTCAATTGAGCGCTTTAAAATGTATTTTATTAACGATTGAAAATTCGACCAAGATAAATAAATAAATAAATATAGAGAGAGTGTGAGCTAATAGTGTAGGAATTGAATAAAAAAATATCGTATGTGTGTTAACGATCATGCAATAGAAGAGAAAACTCCTAATTTATTTTGGGCAAGAAAATTTAAGTGTTTTGATGTACTACGTTTTCTTTACCGACTTGATCGCATATCGTGTTAAGTAACTCACTTTTTCATGCTCATTCATTGGGGATTTTGTTTACTACATTCATTTTCTGTAAAGGGCAATGAAATAAAATAATTATGAATTTTTATATGTTTTCGTAGGAATATATACGATTTAAATGTAAATTAGTCCAATTATTCAAAAATATATATGTATAAATTACTTACGTGGATTATATTTATATAATACTTATGGCATCGTAACAATTCCAACGTTCAAGATAACTTTCCTCCCTAATCCCCCATGTTTAGTACTCGCTGAATTGGCAATCATGTGCTTTTCATATAATGTCACCAATACCGTTACCATAATACATAAACACCGTGTACATAATTTATATAACGCCAGGAACTTTTTAAGTCTAGGAAAACTTATGCTTTGAGAGCCATTTACTTTTCTTAAAATCTCTTAGCAAACAAATGAAGAGGGTTCGTACTTTTTCACATTTAATTTTCATGATATTTTTGTCGTTATCATTAATATAAACCAAAATATTGTCAACTTCTTCCCGAATTAACTTCATAAAAGTTTCAGATTTAATTTTTTGGCACACTTTTGTGCTTACATGCTCTTTCTAATAAATAAAAAAAATTAGATCCCGTTTCCTTACTTCTTATCTTATATCTGCTATATCTAAATAATCTCTTTTTTTTATTGCTTGCTTTTTTCTGCTTCACTCGCTTGAGTTGAGTGGAAGTGTGTGAGCTGCATGACAGTAATATTTAAATAAAGAAAATAAGATTTCAAAAGGGAATGAATATTAATATCACACTGTTCAGCTACACTAGGGCTTTTCGCGACGGACCTCGTAATTTTGAACCATGGTCAAGTGACGAAGACACCTGAGCTGATATCCCCCCTATCCTAACGACCACAACACACCATCGGTAGGACGTTCAAACTCTAGACAGATTTAACGCACATCGCTCTCCTACACGGCATGTCTTTAGTGAACCTGGGCTCGAACTCGTGACATGCCAGCCACGATCCGATACCTTGACCGCTAGGCTATCATGGCCACAAGATTGCACAGGAAAAGGTGTGAATGAGATCTTTACTAAAATAAATAAATAAATACAAACACGAGCCAAAAAGTTTTCAGTTGAAAACTAAACACGCGTTGCCGACGCGAGCATGATTTGTGGCAGGAGCTGAGAAACTTTGTGCCTGGAGCTGAATGACCGTAACGCCACCGAACCTGACACTTCATTTAAGTTCACTCTTTAGTATAATGTGGCTGAAGAGGTTATCACTTCAAAAAAAGTTAAAATTTTGTACAAATAAATGGTGCACTATATTTGCTTAAAATTTGCGTTATGAAGTGCATGAAATTGTGATTTCATCTTTGATGCAAATTTTCTTGCTAATAATGAAATATGTTGAAATATTTATAATTGTGAAGGATTTTTCACTGCGCTTTGAAATGGCATTGAATTAACAAGAATAATACTACAAATTATTTTTATTTAAACTAAGGGGAAGCGTACACAGGCGACAATCCTTCGTCCATCTGCGTTGGCTCTGCTGTGACCTAAGATACCGAAACTTCGAACAATTCCTGTGACAATCACTTGCCGTTGCATTTCTGCCGTGGAGCTGTGATGCATTCTTGGTATTGTAAACATGCTTTACGACTTATACATTTATTTCTTCTTACCTCTTATTGCCTTCTTTCATTCCCCTGGGACATCACACCCTACATAACTGTTTTACAAATTACGCCGACTAATCGAGGTTTGCGACCCCATGTTCTCTGGTTATTGTCATCCACATGCTGCCTGCCCCCCCCCCGCTGAATTTTGCTGCCATATTTGGCAATACCGTGCATACATATAATCACTATGTTTAGCATGCATAATGCAATGTACCCAAACGTCGCAAAGATTCGTTCGTTTCACTTATTGCTGGGAAAAAAGTTTCACAAAAGGTGGTCAAAAATTCTGACTATTTTTCTCATGGCAGTCCGAAGGATGAAAAGCGACACCGGTACAGTGTGTTTTGGTTTCTCACGGATCTGTGGTGACAGCGCGTTTGGAGTACATGACTCTCACTATGTGCCCAGACAGACCTTTCTATGTAAGGGACCGACAGAAGAAATCAAAGGGATAGGCGGTGAGTGACCATGGAGGTTTAAAAGAAAGAGCAAGAGAGTTTTGAAAAGATTTTTACTTGAGAGAATCAGGAAGAGGCAACTCAGTGTACGATACCTGGGAGTCCGTGAACTCACGAAAATTAAGGCGTATCGAGAACTGAGGAGTTTTTTCAGCAAGAGCATGGTGGAAATAGAGCCAGCGAGCTTACACACTCTGTGTGAAGTTACAGAAAAGCAGACTTTCTCTAGTGAACTGTGGTCTCTTTGGCATATCGAATTCTCGAAGGTATCACTTTGACTAATATGTTTATGCTAGCGGTATAAAGCCGTTACCGCGAAAGAGACTCTACTTCTGTGTCCCTTCCTGCATTTAGATTGTACGGGAACATTTATTGGATGATCTTCTTACTGTAATAAATAGTTTACCCCCAGAGCTGATTGAAGTCATTACAATACGTATACTTACAGATTTTAATTAAACCATGCGGATTTAAGTGTCAAAATCAAGTTATTTTACCTCAAGAGCATCTTATAATTATCTTCACACAGCAGTTATAACATTAAAAATAGATTATTTATTATTTTTCGAACAAATAAATATTGAAGCAAAAGTTTTACTTGGTATTATGCTTTAAAAAAAAATAATAACTTGACTTGGAGCGTTCTCCGTAGGGCATAAATTCTCCCAAGGCTCACAAAATCTTTAATTCTAAGAGAACAATTTATTTGACACCAAAGAGCTTGTCAGTTTTTTTTATATAACAGTCTTCACGGGAATTAAAATGTATTTATCACATATCTCCTTTTTTGATAGTAGCTAATGTTTATTAAAATCTGAAGGTATTTGGTGGTGACTGAGATCCCCCGTGTGACCTCTTTTGTTCCAAAATGTTTCATAGGTTACATTTTAGACGACTTAGCGGTTTTGATGACTGTGTGTGTTGCATGACTCATTATGGTTTATAAATGTAAATGAACAGAATATATGTATATACAAAGAAATGCTCAACTGTGATCTCTATTGGAGGAAGTTGAAACTGATCAAGCAAGGAAAGAACCAGTTAAAAAAATGGATATTCATCATGATGGTGAATATAAAATTGAAAAAAAGCACTGAACATGAAACATTTGAGTTGAAAGGAAAATTTTCAAATGCTATTTAAAAA
Organism: Trichonephila inaurata madagascariensis; assembly: GCA_019973955.1. Lineage (NCBI taxonomy): Eukaryota > Metazoa > Arthropoda > Arachnida > Araneae > Nephilidae > Trichonephila > Trichonephila inaurata. The sequence goes on from BMAV01003088.1 coordinate 10,061, forward strand.
AAATTCCATCAAAAAAAGATATAAAGCGACAAGTGTACCAAAAGACACGCTGCGCTCTGTCAAAAAGACACAAGCAAGAAAAAATTTAACAAGCTATTTGTCGATCATCAAAGGACAATAAAACTACAATGATTTCAATAAAATATGACCGCTTTGCCAGCGAATATTTTTCTTGTAATATTGGTGAAAAGTGTCTTAGATTTGTGTTCTTCATTAAAGTCACGCACATTTAAAAAATTTTAATTCATTTTGATTCGATTTTTCTCAAATTATCAAAGGAAAGTTTAAAAGTCCATAAAGATAGGTAAGTATATTTTCTCTTAGTTAAATTATTAGTGTAATTACGATTTTTATCGTGTACAAAAAAAATAATTCTAAGTAAAAGGATTGGGGTGACTCCGTCACCCCGCACAACCACTGATATTAGTATACAGTGTGTGACTTCATCTGAGTTTAGTTGCAATATAGAATGGTTAAGCATCACACAACACAGGTAAAAACTTCATGTCACATATGAAATAGGTTCATATATACATAAAAAGTAAATGGATAAAAGAATGTTATCAATTGAGACATAAACACAATCAAATTTCATTTCAAATTCTATGTATTATCAGAAAAATAAGTTTTTTTTTTACAAATGAATCAAAGAATGTTTATTAATTAGCCGATTAGCAATCTGTAAGTGCAAATAATTTTAGAAATTACCTAAGTAAGACAACGACAGAAACGCTATCATAACAATTTAACCAGATTTGTATCGAAAGAATTATTTAACTTTCACGCAGTCTGAACTTTTCTGCCTTTGTATTTCTTTTATTTGTTTAATGAATCCAAGAACAATTATTGACATTCACGATAAGAGCATAAACAAAAGTTTTCAGCCTTGTTACAAATGCCAGCAACTCCTGAATTTTCTGATTAATGGTATTCTCAAATTGCTCTTTACATAAAATTACTATCACGGGAGCAATCATAAGGAAGAGCATCGAAAAGATGCTTAATCTCTAGGGTTGCCACACAAATAAGAGCCCATATGTTTTTTGATTAGTAATTAGGGATATCATTAATTATCTGGTCGATTCTTAAGGTGAGTAAAATGTTAATGAAGGAGTTGGGAGTAAATCCATAATGCGGTGAAATAGAGTGGAAAGTTATGAGAGGAATTCATTAAAATTATTGAATTGGATAATAATTAACATAAGATGACAAAACCTTAATTAATTCTACAGTTAGATTTCTTTCACACATTTGATCTTAAAACTATCTAAATATTCTTTGTATGGAGGTATTTTTTCCTTACTATATTACAAATTGTGAGCATTTTTATTTAATTTAAATCATACACATGCACACATATTTAATTATTGCCTATACAAAGACTTCAAAATAATTGAATACATTTCGCTTAAGACCTAAAAATTAAGGGTATTTTAGCTGAATTTATATGTAAATGAATTTAAAAAATCCATCGATCTTGCTAAAGGATAGTATATTTAATTCATCGTAAGCAATTAGATGAAATAGTTCGCAGATATAATATTATATCTTTCGGCAAATATTCAAAATAAAATTATTTATTTTTTTTTAATTGCAACCTCTGACAATAAAATTCGGTGCATGGAGTCTGAACGGCTGATATGCCAACACTGGTGAAACTAAACACTGCACATGCGTAGCGGCAGGTGTTGACCATCTGAGGTGTTGACCAGTTGAGCATCGTTACTGTTCCGTTTAAAACTTGTTGTACAAAGTGCTTGTTTAGTGCGTTCGTTCTTAATTGAGAACAGGAAAATAAACGAACAAAAAATCAAGTTAAAGTTTTTTTTTTGTTTAAGTTTGGCTAGACAACGACAGAAACTTATTTGATGCTGGTAAGTGTTTATGAAGATCAATCACTTTCCATGAAATGTGTGTGATTCGCCCGTTTTAAAGAAGGCTGGGGAAGGGTTTCTGTCAACCCCCGTAGTGAAAGACTGACGACCTCCGTCAGTGACGAAAACATTCAGAAATAGAGTATATTAATCACGAAAGATCGTCAATTAACTATGCGCATGATAGCCGGACGATTAATGCTGCAAGGTACGCTAAAAGTGTGACTTTTTTTATGAAACATCTAAGCAGGGTACTACCTCAGTAGGCACAACAAGGTCCATGGTTTTTAGTTTACGACAATGCTCACCCTCACATAGCCAATATCGTCAAACACTTCCTGCCAAAAAAGGGAGTGGTACAAATTAAACGTCTACCATATTCACGAGATCTCAATATTTCAAACTTCTTCCTATTCCCACAACTTATACTAGCTTTGGAAAGAAAGTATTTGACGATATTTCTGGCATATCCAAACGAAACGTGACAATGCTTTTGAACTCCCTCCCAAAAGAAGACTTCTTGCAAAGTTTCATGGACATGTATGGAAGATCTCAGCTTTACATAGTTATGGGAGGAGACTGTTTCAAAAAGGACAGTAAGATGACTTTCGTTAATATGTCATTTGCGTTAATGATATAGGACTATTCACTAAACTTTATTGTCAGAGGTGGTATATTGTATACTGTTACATATAAATTGTATTTATTTCTGAGGACATTTGAACGGCATTGTTACATATTATTTATTTTGTAACGTACACTGGTTTTCTAGACATAAATTTGCCGTAGCTAATTGGTCATTATCACGGGTTCGAGTCCTGATGTCATTGAAGTTCGATTATGTAGATGGGCTAGTGTATGTTAAATTTGCCAAGGCTCAATGCTCTACAGATTAAGTACCTTGGAAATTAAGAATGATTTTGCCAGCTCACATGTCATTTTCTTCCTTTAACCATTGAAATTCGTCACCAAAAGGCCTCGTGTTGCTTCAGATTGTAATGTAAATTAAAAAACAAATTAAATCTTCTTTTATATGATGAAATTTTACTCTCAAACTTGAAGTTTTCTTTTACAGATTTGTAATGTATTCCTAGAAGAGCAAATTATTTAACCCTTTACCTACCGCATTATGATTTACTTCAAACTTTTGAATGCAATACTTTTTTTTTGAATTACTACACTGGAAATTAAGGGATATACATAAATAAAATACTCCACTTTGGGAAATTTAATTTGTTAGAGCTAATTAATTAAATTGGTACATTAAAGTATAGTCAGTCCACAAAGTCTAAAACAGTCTCATAATACGAAAATATACAAAACGTTTTTTTAACGCAGTTTTAACTCTTAAAAATGCTAAATAATCAAAGAACAATAATATTTTACAGCACAAAATATTTATTTTTTAATATTATAATGTTTTTTAAGTTTATTTACTTTTTTTACACATAAAAACAGCATAAAATTAATTTGATGATATTTAAAGAAACAGTTTTTCGTTTAATTAATACACAAAACTGCATTACACGTTGTCCATTTTAAATGAGGTTTCTATTGAATGTTTTTAAAAAAACTGTATCCTTTGGTGGAAATGCTGTATTTTCTTTACATGAACTACTGCATCCTGAGTCTTGTTCAGTCTGTTGATCGTCATCTTAAGAATCTAACAAAAATTCCAACAGATTATTTGCTCGGACTTCTTAATCTGAAAAATCATCTGTTAGTACATCACTGATTTCAGATGGTAGGTTCTGTAATAAATCCAAAGCCCCTTGCCGACTGAGCTTCTTTTTTACAGACTTTCTAAGAAAAGGAAATAATAATACTAATAATAAAATCACCTTGAAAATCACCAATTATTGTTAAATCTCAGTTTCACATAAAGAAATAAAAATGTTAATCTTTGGAATAAGAATAGATATTTCATTTAATTGTGTGTGTGGCAAAATAAATAAATGAATGAACTCAGATTCAAAGTACAAATTTTTTTGAAAACATTAAAATAAAACAATAAAAAAAGAAAAAGAAAGAAGTTAAGCAAAAAGAAATGTCAAAGAAAGCATAACTCTATTGCACTATAGTGATAACACTACAACACTACAAAAAAAACACGCACGAAAAAAAACAAAGCCCTTGCGCCAACACCCGGGCGTCCGGCCAGACCTTATAAGAACCCCCCCCCCCTCTATTTTTTGAGATTTAAAATCAATTATATTCACTGTTTATACTCAAAATAAATAGTCAATTCATTTTATAAGGTCTCTCTTAGCATACAGAAAAGAATAAGATACATTGGAACATTACTACTTTTTTAGAACAAAAATGACAATCTTTACAATCTGATCAAAATGTCAGATAAAATATCTTCTGCTATAAAACTATTCACCTTCCCCACTAAAATACTCACCATACAACCTGTGCTGCCATATATTTTGGAAGAAGTGGATTTCGAAGAATATTACCGCTAAGTATTTTCAAAATATTCGTACAAATGATTATTTTATATAATTTTAAATTTAGTGGTACTTATATAAGTACCTTTGGTAGATAAAGTGTTAAGGTATTTTTCTTAAGTAATTCATTGGTTTAAAGGGAGTTGGAACCTCTCTCTCTATATATACCGATAATGTTAAATTGGCTGTTTTCAACGTATCTTTTCTCAAGATCTGTTATATGTACATGCTTGAAATTTTTCATGCAATTATAATACACGTTTTTCATCTTTGTGAAATGATCTTTTGGCTAATTTTGATTTTTTTAATAATTTATGAAATATTTTATCAACCTTTGCGAAATTTGACCCATTTTTCAGAAAAAATTTATAAAAAATAAATTTTTGAATATTTTGCAAGAACCTCACATTTCAGTATATATTAGCCATCATTATAAATATATCATACAAAATTTACATACCTGCGAACGGTGGTTTCACAGAAAAGGTACATCGAACATCAAAATTTACATTTCGAGATCAATTGATTTTAATCTATTCAGTAGACTTCTAATCGGCAAGGAAATAAAATAAAATGCTCAATTTACAATAAAAGATACATGTTTTGGTTTATATCAGACGTTCAACTTTTAAGCCAAACCGAAGTACATTGTTTACATTTTTCACACCATTCAAATGGGCGTGGCCCAGTTTCAACTAATAGTTAAAAATATGTTTTAAGGGCTTCTAATTACACTAGAGAATAAAGTAAGGTATTTTTCGAAAGGTTAAAATCTATACAATTTGAAAATGTTAAAATCATAAATTGTCAAAAAAAATCAGATTTTAACTTTCCAAACTTCTTAAGTTTTATCAAAATCTGTGTGAGTTCCAGTATTATGGAATTTAAAATTTCCAAAGTTGGTAATTTACATAATTTATATAAAAAAGATCGAGGAATAAACTGATAGAAAAGTAGATGAATATACATTAATTATTGGCTGAAGAAATGAGGAGAAATATATATGCCAATTGAAATTCATACTTTCTTTTGGCACACATTCTCAACGGTTGATCCAGTTACAAATTGTTATATTTCATTGTTTTCCGGTTTGGTTAGGAAATGAATGCAAAGGTATCTACTTCACAGCAAAAACGTCCCTCTAGTAACCAAGAAATAATCGCAATCTTTTATCTTCTTATCCCAAAAGAAATACAGAAAATGAGCAGCTTTCTGGAGATTTCTTTTTTTCCTGTTACTCGGTTGCTCTTTCATTTCATATTACGAATGTTTTTCTGGTCTGCTAGGTGATTAGTCATACGGATCACTCATTGCTACTATGGATGATGCGAATATCGCAATTAATGGTCTTGGAATTGACATTGAATAAAGAAAAGCAGAAAGCAGCATATTAGCAACGAATTTTGTCCATTTATTTTCTTTTGCTGTTTTCGGAGGTTCTTATTTGGTGAATATTAAGATGCTATCTGCCATTGATTCAAGCTTTAAATATTCCCGTTAGAAGGAAGATGCACCGATAGGAATAAAATAAAGATTAAAAATTGCTGTAGTTAAAGTAGCATATTTTCTTGACGGAATATAATTCGCATATATCCCATAGAATTATTCAAATATATGAATTTATAAACTACTTAGGTGAATTTTTTTCTAAAAAAGTTACTTTTATATATAATATTGTTACGTAGATCCGGGTTCTAGGATTTTAAGCAAAAACAATCACAAAGAAAATAAACAGCTCTTTAAGAGTGATGCGGATTTACTATCAAAAGTCCAATCCTTTAAATACAGGATTCAGCAGCAATATTCACAGAATAAATCTCCGAAGGTCTTCACACTTTCAAAAGCACTCAAACACACAATTGCCAGTGTTTAAAAATACACGTATGTAACAACTTATTCACAAGAACATCCAATCTAATCGCTAGTCAAAACAATGCTCACTCTTCGCTGGTTGAAATCAAGACTCATCGCCGTACCAGCGAGCATCTTTATTTATAGGTACGGCAGAAATTTCCAGAAATATAACCGCTCGTGTCATTGAATGTGACACTAGTAGAGAGAACCACTACTATCTAGAAGATTCCAGAGGGTTCCGAACCCGCCAGCATGGTCGCCAATGATGCCAAAATGGTCGCCAATGTCGCCAACTTGGTCTCCAAAAAGGATGCCAACTTGGCTCTACCATCAAGATTTCGCCAAATTCTTATTGAATCGCCAATATAACGTAAGGGGCGGCATGGCTTGTGAGTAGTGAGATTTTAACATGAAATAAATATAACACACATAGAGTAATATAAATGCATTAAACACTCAAATTCAAATTATTTATACTATTTACAAAATTTGTAACAATATGATATAGTAAGCAGCAGAGTTGCAACTTATGGGATTGAGTAGGGTGTCAATATTGAAAAAAATGGAAAATGTACATATTTTTTTAACAATAATTGAAATATATATATATATATATATATATATATATATATATAATATATAGATTCCTGTTTGTAAAAAATGTAACACCATGAAGGGGTCATCAGACTTCAATGAATTAAAATACTCAAACGACTTACATTAATACAAATAAAGGAATACAAAGCAAAAAAAGCAATATTAAAAGTCCAAAGTTAGTATTTAATAGCTCACAGGACACTTAAATTGCAAGTTTTTCAATTTTTTGAAAAAAAAAAATATATATATATATGTTAAAGCCTCAATACTTTTGTGTATTTCGGTACCAAAATTGTGTTCATACTGTGAACACTTCCATAGTTATTGAGAAATAAGCAGTGAAATTTAAATAAAAAAACTATCTTTTTCTTATCTTTAACTTCATTTATCAAAGAATTTTAACTTTCGCTCAATATTTCTCAGAAACTATTTATGATATCAATTTGAAATTTTATATAAGTGTGTTCAAAATTAGACTCTCTCTTCTTAACTTATTCATAAATTTTCAAAAAAAGATTTTTTTTTATTTGAATTTGAATTTATTTTTTACTTAGAATTTTAAAATTTTCGCTATAATTGTATTTCAATTTTTTTTCTCTAAATTTCTAGAACGTTAGCATAACTTCAAAAGCAAACATTTTTATGCCAAGTAAAGTTAATTTTGCAAATTATAATGAATTTTGTACTTCAGAATCCTGTGCAGTGTAAAATAGTAATTTTCATATTTTTGAAAAACTGTCCAATTTTTTTATTTCTTTATAACTCTTTTAATTTTTTTCTCAAATTTTCTGAAAATTTTGCAAATATATATGATTATATTGTGGTAAAAAATTCAAATTATTGTTTTATTGCTAAGTTACATTGGTTTGAAGAAGGATGTTTTTTCGAGTGCATGGATATCTGTTAAGGTTCCTGTGAGTCTTTAATGCAGTATGTAATGAGTTTTTCTGCTCGCCGTGTCATGGAGTCAAACAGATGTTGAATGTCTGCTTGTGGAAGAGAATTCCATATTGTTTGTGTATACCCAAGGTACAACTTTTGAAACTGTAGGACGCGGATCACGAGCAAGACGCTGACCAACCAAATCCCACACATGTTCAATAGACGATATTCCGGTGATTAAGCAGGCCTAGAAAGAAGTTGTATGTGTTCTGTTGAAAAGAAGTCTCGATCATTCCTTGCAACATCGAGCGTGCATTATCCTGTTGAAAAATAAATCTAGGTGTCCTGAAGGAAGGGAACGACATAGGCTCTAGCACTTTACGGGCGTATTCAGATTATCCTCAATTTGTAGCAGTTTAGATCGTACATGATACAAAATTACAACCCAGACCATAACTTCAAATATTTGGCCACTATAGCGTTCAATAACGCACTGTGGAATGTAACGTTCAAAGTCATATCGTCTAACACGAATGCGACCGCCATGGTTCCACAAATGACAGTGGGATTCTTCAAGAAAGACCACTTGTTGCCAAGGCAACTTGTTACAACCATGGATGGCTTGCCGTAAAGAGGATCTCATTTAATGGAATCCTTGCACGCAATCCACGGTGCCACGGGTGTCAATGAATTGAGAAATCGACATTAATACACCTGTAGCAGCAGATCAACTGCCTGGAGAAAGCTATATGGTCATTCACCGCCATGCGGGACAGATGTCACCATCCATCGTCCACTTCCAGTTTTTCGTGTTGTCAAGTGCTTCCAAACTAGCATCCCTGTGGAATTGTTCCGCTGCACACAAGCTGCTATTGCGCGACAGAAAAACCCTCCATCACGAAAGTCGATTATTCTCCATCATTCAAAATCAGTAAGTTGTTGAAACTTTACCCTACTTCATCGTGGAGAAATAATTTGATCCCACTAACCGTTAACCACTAACAAAAACCATGTATGATTTTCAACGTTTCGTTACAGCCTATTTATACGCTTTTAGCATCAGTTCAGAGGACGCAGCTCACACCGCTCATGCGAGGTGGCTCTAAAACTTTACTACTTTGCATAATCTCCTTTAATTGAAACAACCTGCAAATTTAATTTCTTTCGGATGATTCTTTCATGGTGCTGAATTTTATACAAACAGCAGTTCATATATATATATAGATAGATAGATAGATAGATGCATGCGCGCGCATTTGTGTTTCAGTATACGTGAAATTTGACAAGAAATACTTGTAGGCAAAGCGTTGCAAAAAAATCATTATTATTAAAAATACGTGTAGAATTTAGGAAGCCCTTATGTTATGAAGTTATAAAAGATCAGTAATAATATATACGTATGTAGAAATGACGGGTTGGTATTGCGAAGATTGAAGATTCTTCATACATTTTTCTTATAGTTGTGACCAAAAGGTATTCAGAAAGCCATGGGATTTTTCAGATACGATTTTATTTATGATGAATCTATACGGCCCAATTTACAAGAACACTATATCATGAAAGTAGCAAAAAAATTGTACGAGCAAATATTGTAACTTTTAATTTTAAGAGATTTCAGCTTATATACTTATATCAAGACAGTTTTCAGAAAATTCATAACACACACCTAACATTACATAATTTACTAATTTTACCACTTCGATTCGTTGAATCCGAAGGTTTTTATATCTTTTAAGATACATAAAATAAAAAAAAGAATATCATTTATAATAAGAATATTCTCTCTTTTTTTAGAAAAAAATATATATATATATATGTATTTTATGGTTCATTCATTATTCTTGAATACCAAAACTCTACGTACAAAAGTTAATTTGTGTTAAATATTTTTCACTGTATGGTATTTCAGTCTGTCGAGTCAAAAGTATAAAACAATCTTAAAAATTTCTTTTTTTTAATCAAAATTTGAGTGAAAACAATAAATTGAATTACTGTGTTAAAAATTGCAACTGCGCTGAGAGAATGAAATATTATTAAAATATAGCAACTGTAAAACTGATATATTACTAAAAAGAAAAATCCCCGTCCTCCCATTTAAAATGCTTACAAAGTTTTAAGAAGCCTTAAAATTATTTCCTATGTTATTTAAATTCATACATAGAATTAATAACTGGAAAGTTAATCCCATGTTTTGAGATGACGTAGAAACTTTCACTTGCTGCTTGATTATGATGCTCTACTGGGAATATTTGTTTATTCATGAAATTATTTAGAAGATAATATTTTCGAATTACGTAGAATCAAGATAGAGATGAACAATGCCTTATACACTCATTTGATGTCATTTAAAAACAAATAACCTCAATAACTCACTAGAGGGTTGCAAGTACCTTCTACCCATGGTAACATTAATCGTGTCCTGGAAATGAAATGAACAATCATTCCGAATATATTTTATATTTGAATTATTAGAGTATCAGAGAGGAAAACAATGCAAAAAGGGATTGGGAAGTGAAGTACGAAATTTAGCTAAATAGTTTATTGTACTAATATCAAAAATGTTAATGGAATCAGTATGCAGTTCAGACAATTTTCGGAAACACTTCGGTAAAAAGAAAATATCTATAAGGCGGAATAACAAAATGTATTTTTTGATGTGTGTTTAATATTATCCAAAAGATAAATAGGGATTAACAAAACCTATCGAGAAAACTTTATGCAAAAATGTATTATAGAGGTATTAAAATATTTTAAAGGAGGATCAACAATCATAATGTATTTTAATTGAGGGGAATTTTTAAATGCAAAGCTGATTTTATTTGAAGTAAATTGTTCTTTTGACTACATATAATTACATATATCGCTGCATATAATTCTGTTTTCACAAATAAAATAATTGATGTAAAATACTGAGGGACAGTAAGAAATTACTTTTAAGAAATAATATTTTCTTCTGGGTAGTTGATGTATATGTATATATATTGTCTAATTATCTACAAAGGCGAGAGATGAACATCCATCAATCAAAATCGAAAAACACAGAGACAGTAAGAAAACCACACAATGAAGGACACACACATGAAGAAATGTGATATTTAAATAATTTAATAGATAGAATACAACAATATTTTGGGATGGAGGAATTCTCTTCGTGGTTATGATGAGGAAGAATAAAATGGTAAAGAGTATAACAGCCAGTATGAATCCTCACTGAACTCGATCGAGACTTAAAAGAGGTAGACACTGTTGAAAATAAATGTTTTATATGTGAAGACTCAAAAACATTTGGAAAGAATGTAATTTTAAAGAAGACAACTGGCACACACACCTTATCCACTTTCAGATGAACTTAAAAAAAAATCTATTGCTGGAAAAATAAGAGAAAATAAAAAATAAATTCTAAAATGTTTGTATTTAAAGAATAGAGAAGTTTACTCCTATGTATTTAGTTTTAAAAATGTACATTGTTTGGTGTTGAACAAATAATTTTTGCGACGCCCATAGAAACAAGTGAATATTTGTCGCTAAAGGGCGCTAGTGTGTGTAGTGCAGTGTATGTGTAAACGTGGAGAGAGTAAGAGCGTATGGAGAACGCTCTAATAAAATTCCTTTTTATCTTAGTCCTAGCCATTTAATGTGTGGTGTAATCTATTTTATATTTAATTTAAAATATGTGTAGTGAATCAGTGCAGTGCACGCGCGAGCGAACATACATATTAAAAAAAAAATAAAAAAAATAAGGTCCAGTTAAAACATCGCATTCACTCACAACGAGATTAAATGAGAGTATAAACAATGTACTGAATGCCCTTGTAAATAGAGCAGAAACATTAAATTTCCGTAGGAAAAATGTAATAAACATATTGTATTTCCTACTTTTCTCCCTTTTTAACTTTTCTACATAAATTGTACGGTAAAACTAAAATGTAAATGCCCTTGGGTATGAGATACCATGGCGTACCATGAGATACTTGGGGTTTTTTTTCGCGCGAGTGATGCCGAGTTAAGCCAAATGTTTTTAAAATTGTCGAGGGAACATCCTTATTCTTCACATTTAACTTACATTTAACTAACTCTATTCATTCATTTTAAAATGCTCTAAATTTTTATTCATATTGTTTGACTTTAAAAGATCACTGGGATGAGATTTAAGAAATAGTATATTTTCAATACAATACTGAAGAGCGAAAAAACTTTAAGACAATTATGTCTAAATATATTAGGTTGGGGTAAAAGAAATCCATTATTTTTGTATGAAATTAAAGACTTTATTTAAAATGTTATGATAGTCCGATTTAGGTCAAATAAGCACCGTTTTGTTGTATAATCTGTTGCCATTTTAAAAACAGCTTCATAAAGCCTCTATCAGAGAAGTCTTGGTCCTTATTGGAGAAAAACTCTAGTAATCGATTTTCACAGCCTTCTATTGATTCCAATTTGTTACCACTCAAGAAGTTTTAAAATGCTAGAAAAAGGTGGTAATCACTTGGGGCCAGGTGCGGACTATATGGTGAATGCTTTAAAACTTCCCAACCAAGCTCCCAGGGGTTCTGGCGAGTTATTACAGACGTGTGAGCTCTGGCGTTGTCCTGATGGAACGCAACACTTCTTCTGTTGGCCAATTCTGGCCATTTCTAGTCAATCGCTGGCTTCAAATGGTCCAGTTGTTGACAGTAGATATCTGAATTTAGTGTTTGGCCATACGGAAGCAACTCATAATAAATTATTCCTTTCCAGTCCCACCAAATACACAGTAGAACCTTCCTGGCTATTAGTCCTAGTTTCGCCACCTTTTGAGGTATTCCACCACACTTTGACCACGATCGTTTACGCACAATACTGTCGTATGTGACCCATTTCTCATCCCGAGATACCATCCGTTTCAGAAATGGATCGATTTCATTCTGTCTAGCCAAGGCTTCGCTGATGGAAATTCGATCCTTCTTGTTTTTTGGTGTTAATTGGTGTGGCACCAAACATCGAGCTTTTTTTTGCATCCAACTTTGCGAAAACGGTTTTAAAATGTTTTTATAGTCAATCCTTAGTTCCTGGGCGATGCTACAACTACTAACATGCCAGTCAACTTTGATTGTTTGTGTAATTTTATCGACATTTTCGAAGACGGGCCTGTGTATGCGAGGTGCATCTTTAACATCAAAAATACCTAAACGGAATCGACGAAATTAAAATTGCACGTAATTAGCTGTTACAAAACCGGCACCATAAACACCATGTTAAATTTCAGCCACCTTGCTTACATTTTTGCATTTATCAAAGAAAAACTGTAAAATGTACCGAATTTTCTCTTTGTTTTGACTTCGATTTTTTACACCCTGTAACTCACAACTGAATGGACCAAACAAAAAATAAACAAACAATTTTTTTTTTTAGTGTGAATTATCACCTTGACAACGAGCATAAATTTGAAATTGTTTGATCTATACTTCAGGAGATATGGACACTACAGCCATCTACCGAAAAAATAATGGATTTCTTTTTTCGCCATCCTAATAATTTTTTTAAAAAAAGTGGAAAATTAAATAATGTGCATGTTAGAAAGTTATTTGCAGTAAATAGCTAATGAAACCTACTAAGAATAATAAAAAAAAAAGTAAATAAAAAATAAAAAAAATTAAGAGTTATTTTCTAAGCCTAAGTAAATTCAGAACTTAATGCTGGAAATTCAGTTATTACGGAGTTCTATACAACCCTCTCTCTTAGTTAGGTGATCTATATGTGTAAAAATGGATGTTTGTATATATGAAATAGCTTCACTCCAACACCGTTCAACCTATTACTATGGAAATTGGCATGTGTATGTATTTTTTTGTCGAGTTTTATGTGATATCCTTATTGTTGCAGCTGTCCACCAGATGGCGTTACAGCATATCAATTTCTGCACCCTTTCAAAAAATCACTAAGTTGCCAACAGGATCACCAAAAAGGATGCCAATTTGGCTCTATCGCCAATAATTCGCTATGTTTCCATTGAATCGACATTTAGTATAAGGAACGGCGTTGCTTGCGAATATTACAATTGTAACATAAAATAAATACAACAGAAAGTATTATTAATGTGTTACTCATCCATATATCAATTATTTACCCTGTTTTAAGCACATTCATTACACAAAATCTGTGACAATATGTTACTTTTGCTAAGCAGAGTTAACCTTTGGAAGGTGTATTCAGAAATTGACCCACAAGGGAGAGTAACGGGGGCTTTTATAAAATAAAATAAAAATAATTTTTATCAGCTATTAGACCAATAAACTTAAAATTTTTAAAAAAATGATTTTTTTGTTTAGCTGAGGTCTGCAAAAGGATTCTTTCTCGTTTAATTTACAATTCACGTAAAATGAACTCATTGAAAACTCCTTAATCCTTCAATCTGTATTGTTTAATTTTTCGATTCTACCGTGCGAAGAACGGGTATAACAGCTGCTACATTATAATATTCCCAACAGCACTTTAGACTTATCTCAGTTTTTTGTAAATTGAAAGAGCCATTTCAATTTAAGCGATTTAGTACTCAGAAGTACTACACGGTCTTTAATATTCTATTATCCAGAACGTTAATGAGTATATCAGTTCATTTCCAAAATATTAACACATCAGGCTCAAAATTGCTACAGAAGCAAATTTTTAATTTGTGTAGGTACTTGAAGTGATTATTCTTTCATTTGAATTCCCGAATGCACTTGAACACAATTGATTATTCAAAATTGTTTGATTAAAGTGTATTGTCGAATCACACAGGTATCTGCCTTTCCTTGATCTGTATATTTCAGTTTTGTGCTGAACAATGTTTTGTATTCGATATTCTTATTGTATTCAGTATTGTAAACAGCTAAACGCGGTGTCTTTAATTCTGAAAACAATATGTTTGGATAGTAAAATATTTATTTCACACACAGTGTGTGACTTTAAAATTCCTTTTATTCCTTAAGTGATTATAATTTTTTAAAACAAAAATTCATTTCAATATTATCTGCGAAAGAATAGAAAGAAAAAAACCCAGTAGCGTATGAAGTTGATAGTAAAACATTAATCGTTTTTTATGTATAAATAGGTATAAGTTTAATAGCATTTTTATATTTTTGCTAATAATTTATTAAAGAACACAATTTCTGTGATTCGTCTCATGCTCTAATATTTATCACAAATATTAAAATTGGTGCTTATTATAAATTTATAAGATTTAAATGTGTAATAGGGGTTATTCAATGATAAATATTACATAGTTGTTTTTTAGTAAAAGATGGACCTTCCAAATGATCGTCTTATTATAAAACGCTTTTACTGATCAAATATACTTTCAAGGAAAAAACTTTAAGGGATATGAATTCCAAAATAGGAACAAAACTCTTTACTTTTGTCACAAATGAGCAAAAGCAATCCATTAGTTGTTTTAAATTTATGCGACAAGATCAAAGAATTCATTTTTGTGGCCGCGGTAGCCGAATGGTCAAGGTATCGGATTGTGGCTGGCCTTGTCACGAGTTCGAGCCCAGTACCACTAAAGACCCGCCGAGTAGGGGAGAGATGCACGTTAGACCTGTCGAGAGCTCCAAATTTCTCCCGTTGGTGTGGTGGGGTAGTTAGGAGAAGGGGTTGCCAACTCAGGTGTCATCCACGTCACTTGACCATGGTTCAAAATTAAGTGGTCCGTCGCCTAAAGCCCTCGTGTAGTTGAACAGTGCGACGTTAATATTCACTCACTCAAAGTATTCATCTAGGTAAGGATTCAAATACTATGTGAAAAAATGTAGTATACTTCTTACAATTTCTAAGCCAGTGATATTCAAAATGGGGTACACAAAGTGATAATTGTGTACGTCAAAGAAATATGCACATGAAACACACACATTTTGTTCGAATTCGTGTTTTGAGTGAGTAAGTGAATATTAACATCACCCAATTCAGCAAATCGACAACTTTTAGGGACTGG
The DNA here is from genome assembly GCA_019973955.1 of Trichonephila inaurata madagascariensis. Taxonomy (NCBI): domain Eukaryota; kingdom Metazoa; phylum Arthropoda; class Arachnida; order Araneae; family Nephilidae; genus Trichonephila; species Trichonephila inaurata. Next base: position 25,672 of record BMAV01003088.1, read on the forward strand.
CCTTGTAATTTTGAACAATGGTCAAGTGACATGTATGACACCTGAGCTGGCACTTCCTTTTATAACTTCCACACCACGCCAACGGGCAGGCACTTGGGCCTCGACTCAATTAATGAGCAACGGCCTCCTCTTCCCAGCGGTTCTTCAGCAGCACAGACCTTGAACTCATGCCACGCCACCTACGAGTTACCTTGACCATTAGACAATAGTGACGATTCCAATTTATCTGAGCCTTCTAGTTATTTTTAAAGGTTTTCTGGTATATTGAACTGAAATAAATCACTTAGTTTGGAGAAATATAACTTAACAAGAATGCATAGAAATTTCTCACGTTGGCAAATTGTTTTAATATTATTAATATAAATTTGACAAATTCGGCGTTGTTCTGTTTCGATAATAACCGAAATACAATTTTAAACTTAAAAATACGCATAACCAAATCTACATTACATCATCAATTCTAATCTTTTTGTTTCGAAATCAATATCTCATCTAATTCAAGCATCAAAATTACTGTTAATCACATCTTCGATTAATCTAATCGAAGAAATTGTAATTTAATCTTTCTTATATATACACACAGCAACGGTAGAATAAAAAAATTAAATTCCGAACTAAGCTATTTCAGTGAGTGAATACTAACGCCGCATTGTTCAGCTATGCAAGGGCTTTTGGTGATGGACCTCGTAATTTTGAACCATGGTCAAGTGACGAGTATGACACTTGAGCTTGCACCCCCTCTCCTAACTACCACACCACACCAACGCTCTCGACATATTTAACATGCATCGCTCCCCTACACGGTGACTCTTTAGTGGTACTCGGCTCGAACTCATAAAAGGAGTCCACGATCCGACACCTTGACCACTAGGCTACCACGGTCACCAAAGCTCTTTCAGAACAAGGTAATATATGGGTGATGTTTTATCCCCACCCCCTCTTGGCTTTCCTTGTCTGACATTTATTTGAAAGTAGAAACCCACAGAGTTTAATGCTAGATTGAGTATTTGTCTTCGTATATATAAATCCTTCCTAACACGATGAAATAATTTAAAGTAAACATCCTGTTTCGTTCAAATCAAAGGAGTTCGTTATTAATGCAATATCGGGATAAATGGTAGTCACTTAACTAAGCTATCAAAAATTTACAAACAAAAATACAAAACAGATATAAAATAAGGGAAATTAGTATCGAAGAAAATTGTTAATTATTTACATTCTGTTGTTACGAAATTTTGTGTCAAATAGTATAAAAACTTTGTATTTGGATTGTGTAATGCATTTACCTTACTCTAAATTAGATTTAATTTACGTCAACATTGTAATATTCACAAGCAAACGCCGTTCCTTACGTTATAATGGTGATTCAATGGGAACTTGGCGAAATCTTCGCCATAGAGCCAAAATGGCAACTTGGCGATTATGTTGGTAATCATTTTTGTCGAGTTTGGAACCCTCTGGATTCTTCTAGAATAGGAGTGGGCAGACTTTTACATGGCCCGGTCTACTTTCAATTTTTTCAAGGTGTTGCGGTCCACCTTTTTTACGTAGGTGTGATGAGCAAAAAAAAAAAAAAAAGCTTAACAATATTACAACAATAATAAATACAGAATGTGTGTACTTACCTGCATAACTAAAGAAGAAAAACTTACTCTTTTAAAACTACGTTTTAAGTAAAACGCAAAGTATAAACATAATAATTGTGTACCCGTTAATTGAATAATATCAAATGATGCATTTTCAAACAATTCACAATACATCAAAAAATAAATAATTTTCACTTAAAATTAGTTCCAGAAGCTACAGTCTCAATAGAAGACTAAGTCTTCATATTATCCGCCCCAATCTTGAATACCTCGGCATATTATTACTAACTGCTAATCTTGCACTGGATTCTAAGTGGTCATCTGTGAATCGGGAATGGTATGTTGTTTTAATTATATTCTTTGAAAATGCAGATTCACACAGATAGGTAGAGCGAAAGAACGGTGTTAAATGAATTGCAGCTTTTTTAAAATGGGGATACTTCGCCTATTAGATTCAAAACGTTATCCTTTAAAAATTCTTTTGAAGGACAAAAGCTTCGGTATCCTCGAAAGATAAAAATAACATGTAACTATTTTTAGTTATATTTTCACATCAACATTGCCAATTGGGTAACCCATGAATGCAACTTTTGATTCTAGTCTAGAAAATTCTTGAAAACGTCTCTCAAATTTGGTTTATAGTTTTATTCACGGTGTCTCTTTTGTGCTCGGGTGTTTCCATTATCTTGATAACCACCTGTGCTTCTTTTGGTATGCGCGTCTAACGTTTCATGTGAAGACGGTCACCCCAAAATGCCTTGGTGGTCCACCGGTTGGTCGCGATCGACTTAATGCCCACACCGGTTCTAGAAATTAGTAGAGAAATCAATACGAATAATAGTATTCAATACTAAAATAATTTAAAGTAAGTATCCTGTGTCGTTTGAATCAAAGGGGTTTGCTATTAATGCAATATCGGGATAAATGGTAGTCATTAAACTAAGCTATCGACTCTCTCTATTTACAAACAAAAATACAAAACAGATACAAAATAAGGTATATTAGTAACGAACAAAATTGTTAATTATTTACATTCTATTGTTACGAAATTTTGTGTCAAATAGTGTAAAAAATTTGTATTTAGATGTGTAATGCCTTTAATTTACTTTAAATTAGATTTAATTTACGTCAAAATTGTAATATTCACAAGCAAACGCTGTCCCTTACGTTATAATGGTGATTCAATGGGAACTTTGCGAAATCTTCGCCATAGAGCCAAGTTGGCGTCATTTTTTGTGACCAAGTTGGAAACTTGGCGATTGTTTTGGCAACCATTTTTGTTGAGTTTGGAACCCTCTGGATTCTTCTAGAAATTAGTAGATAAATCAATACGAATAATAGTATTCAGTTGCGCACACAGGAATTTTTCAAGGGGGGGTTCCGGGGTCGAAAGTTCATCATTCTTGTATCATGCTCCTTTTGATTTTGTCGATTTTCAGGAACAAAACACGGTAAAAAACTAATTATTGAATAAATAATTAGCATTAATTAATAAAATTAATCATTAATAAAAAATACTTAATTAAATTTTACGTACTGTATACTTAGAATTATAATCAATCGGAAAAAAATCAAGGGCTTTGGGGGGGGGGGCCGCCTCCCCCCCTTGTTTGCACCACTGATAGTATTCAATACTAAAATAATTTAATGTAAGTATCCTGTTTCGTTCGAATCAAAGGGGGTATTAATGCAATATCGGGATAGATGGCAGTCAAAACTAAGTTATCAAATATTTGCACACACACAAACAACAACAACAACAACAAAAAAAACAGATACAAAATAAAATATATTAGTATTGAAGAAAATTGTTAATTATTATTTGCATTCTGTCATGTTAAACATAATATAACACAGAATTAGTAAATATTTTTAAGTCTTAGAAGAAAGCTTCAACAGTTACTTTTAGTTATGTAAATTCACAAGATTAAAAGAAAGACTTGGGTAATTTTATCCAAGTCTCTAAGGACTTTTAGTCCCTAAAAGCTGCGATTATTCTACTCAACTGTATTAAATCCCCCAATGTTTTTTGGTCTTTTGATCCGAACGAAGAACTAAAAGCTTTTGACTTTAACACTCTTGCTCAATGTTTCCCCAACACTGTAGTGATCGTTGGAGCTGCCAGTGTGTTAATATATACTCCAATATCTCCCTGATCAGTTTCCTGTTTTCTACATCCTGACATAAGACAAAAACAAACAAAACGAGAAAAGGAAGGACATTGCGAGGAAGTCTTGCACTTTCATTGGTTTGCAAGAACTGCCAGCAGCAGACGCTGCTTCATGAATTAAGCATTTCGAATACAAAAGAAGAGTACCGTCTGGTATTTATTTGGTCTTGAGCGGAAGAAAGAAAATATGTTACGTGAGTGATACTAAAATGGAAGAGAATTTTGCTTTTCTGGTTTCTTGATTGTTATAGATGGTTATTTAGGTGGAAAACAGGTTCTTTTTTTCGTAGATTGGTTGAAAAAAACCACTTAATATATTCTTTAATAACATTGTGAGGTACATACAGTCAGACCTCTATATAACGAAATCTCTAAATCTCGATAAAAAATTCGTTATATTGAAAATTCGCTATAGAGGTTCATCTTATAATTTTCTTTATAAACCCCATGAACAAGTTTTAAATTTCTAAACACTATATATTTAAAAAAAAGTAATTATCCACACCTTTTGTAAATTAATATATATTTATTATATATATCTTACCTATAAAAAAAAGAATAACTGCAAGAAAAGTTGTGATACCGCCCCCCTTTGGTGATCGTATCTTTGATTGTCTGCGTGAGCTAGATGTGTAGGATTTGCAAAAGGAATAGACATTTTTAATATGTCTCTATTAAGAATAGAACTTAAATTTCAAACAATTTAGATAAATTTAAATTAGCGAGAATCTATAATGAGCAAACACACAAAGATAGTTAAACCGAATCACGTAATTTAGACCACTTTCTCTAAATAATTATTTTATCCGCCTATCCCACTTCTAATAATATTACAAGTCCTAATATCAAATAATCAGTCCTATTTTAATCCAAACTTGGATTCAATCTTTATGTGGAAACGTCTGGGCGCGCGTGCAATGGTATGCACCTTGTATTAATAACTGATATTTCCAGAAACTTCACGATAGGCTGTCAAGTCCCTCTAGTCTCTTTCACACATAACATTTCCCAAAATGCCATTTCGCTTACTGAAACTTCTGTTCTTTTAAGAGCTATCTTATTTGCATGTTTTGTTCATATTTCGCTTCTTAGGTTTTGGTTGGAAAAGAGTTGCCATTAATCTTGGCCACAAAAGAACCCAGAAGCTGTGTTAGAGAAAAGACGCGTGAGCCCGTCACAAAGTTTCTTGACGTCTTTATCCTCTTCCAGAAGAATTAAATTTTTTCTTTGATCCTCAAGCACTTACGTTTTGACATTTTGAGCTACGATAAATGAAGTTACCAGTACGACTAACCAACAATATACATGAAAGGAGACTAGTGCAAGGACACGAGATTTCACTGAGAATAAAAGGGGACATCGAAAATGATTTCAAAGAACTGGACCAAGGGGGTTAAAGGTTGCAGGATTAAATGTCCAGAAGTCTATGGCTCACGCTGAGTTAGGCAATAAAAAAAACCAGAAAGATTTATGACTACCATAAAATGTGTCAAAAGAGAGAATAACTGCAAAGTTTCAAGAAATAATTTTAAATTACGGAGAAAAAAAATGAATCACAAGAGCGAAAGTTTGTTAGATGGAAAATACACTTCACTATTGGGAGGGTATTTTACCAAGAAAATCATGAAATGTACTTGGTTCCAGGTAAAAGTTAGCTATATAGAAAAATTCACAAAAAAGAGATTCATTATATGGAGGCTCGACTGTATATGCATAGATGAGGTGGTATATGTATATGTATAATGAGGTATGTATATGTATAATATGTATAATATGTATTTGTATAATATAATATATAATATGTATATGAGGTATATGTATAATGAGGTGGATCGAGAAAGTTTTCAGAATTTCAAATCCTACCTATGAGAAAAGGTATTCCTTATACCGAGATGAAGACGCGAAAAGAAAATTGATTTTTTTCAATTCCTAATATTAGGTTGTTTTTTTTCACACTCTACTTCTCTCTCTCTCTTTCTCTATTTATGTATATCTTGTTCAAATTTTCAATCGTTAGCAAAACACTTTTCATTCATCCACTCAAGTTCAAATACATTTTCGTAAACTTGTAGTGGATGACACCTGATGTTAATACATTTTTCAAATATTAATTCATTAATTATATTTAATTAATGAATAAATAGTAACAAACATAAAAATATTAGTCCAAAACCCTATATGAAAAGAAGAATCGCTCGTTGTATCCTTATAGCGCAATGCATAGCGTGTTGGACATCTCACTCATAGGTCGTGGATTCGAATCGCACCCGAGATGATTAAATTTCTGAGAATGTGATTTCTTTTGCAAATACTATTTTATTGGAATAATTAAATTTAATTAATGAATAAATAGTAACAAAAAATATTATAACACCCTATATAAAAAGAAAAATGGAAAATTGCTTTCTATTTTGCCATTTAGTAGTGTGATTCTGTCATAGGTATAAACATACACTATAAAAATTAGCGCACCAAGAAATAATTGCGGGATCACAACGAGACTTGGCATGAAGGTACATGCCGGAGAGATATGCAAATGAAGAGAAATGCAGCGTGATTGCGCTATAGCCCGTAGAGAGCGTTTAACGTCGTTCTCCGTGGAATGAGAAACAGGTAAACAAATCTTGTTTGAGTGGGCTGAATCGTTTACAAAGTAAAAGCTGAGGTCGACATACCATTACACTATTTTTGAAGACAATATGAACAACTGCCTCAGTTTCAGAGGGGAAGAAACATCGGCATGATGAAAGCTGGGGGATCATCTAGGCAAGCAGCTCGATAGTTAATCCATTCTGATTGTATTGTTAGGACCAGTATATCCAGTAGATGTCATTTACAAGAAGACCATGCTCAGGATGCCCTCGACAGACCAGTCGTCGAGAAGACCGCCACATCGTAAGAAATGCACGCGTAGAGCCAACTGCTTCATCTGCCGCAATCCAAGCACAGGTAGCACCTTCACTAGGGTTCCCTGTGTCTTCTCGAACTATACGAAGGCGCCTGGCTCAAGGACACCTGGGATCAAGGCCCCATTACGTGTGCTACCCTTGACGCCCACTCATTGACGCTTCCGTTTGGAGTGGTGCTGTGCACGAGGAAACTGGACTGCAGCGAAATGGAACCAGGTCGTCTTTAGCGACGAATCTAGATTCAATCTCAGCAGTGATAACAGTCGTGTTCGTGTGTGGAGACCCTACGATGAACGCCTCAATCCTGCATTTGCCTTACAGTTACACATCGCTACCACAGCTGGTGTAAGGGTACGAGGTGCCATTGCCTTCAATACGTGGTTATCCCTGGTATTGATCCGTGGCACCAAGACAGACCATCCGTATGTCCACGACATCCTTAAACCACATGTGTTTCCACTCATGCAACGGCTCCCAAGAGCCTTTTTTTCAACGAAACAATGCTCGGCCTCATACGGCAAGGGTGTCACAAAACAGTCTCTGTACTGTTACTCCTCCTCCTTGGCATGCCCGATCCCCAGATTTGTCTCCAATCGAGAATATATCTGGTATCATTTGGGACGGCGAGTTGGACATCCCACGAGTTTGAACGAACTAGAGGAAACGTTGCAGAAAATATGGAACGAAATGTCTCAAGACATCATAAAAAACTTGTATGTCTCAATGCTCGATAGTATCGCATCGTGCATTCGCGCTAGAGGGGGTTCAACAGGATATTAAATTCTGCCTTATTTTGCCTTCTCCCTCTGAAATAAAGGATCCTTTTTCTTTGATTTTCTAATCATTTACTTCTATAAAATTACTTACTTATGTAAAATTTCGTTTTATTTTGACGACTTTATCTTGGTGCGCTTATTTTTAATGACTGATAAGTTAGATAAAAGTCGCATTCAACATGTCTTTTAGCCAGCCGACCTGCCCATTTTCTGTTCATAATACTAAGTTAAATCCTGTTGAAAATAATGGATAAAATATCCAAATCCAATACAAGAAAAAGGTAACTTACCAAAAATTTCAACTCAAAAATGCAGATCCCGCGTTAAATCTGAGTACAATAAACAAACAAGTGTGATTTCCAGATTATGGACCCAAATACAAATTCATAGAATGGAATTGTGGCTGAATAGAAGCACTTAGCAAAAATATGAAAGTAATAGAAATGAAATAATAGTATAAATACTACCGCAGTTGAGGGACATTAGGATTATAAATGTATTTAAATATTTAAAACAATCCTACTATGGTTAAACGAAATCTAAGAGAATAAGAAAGTGTAAAATATAATTAGAATATGCAGGTAACTATATCTATAAAGGAAAAAACTATAGAAACGAAAAGTTAATATTATAACGAATTTCAATCCTTACTATTTAGAATTTATTTATACAAGTAACTATTAATAAAGTTAATTGCTACTCGTTTTGTTAATTAATTGTTAATTTTTCAACCAAACAATATTTAATAAAATGTTTATAGTTTTTTCTTTTTTTATTTCTCCTTATTTTTTAGAAGAAAAACATTTGTTCCGCTGTTTGTAATTAATAATAACATTTCTGAATATAGAAACATGTACATTACTTTCCCAATGAGGTACTTTTATA
>BMAV01003088.1:36200-48989 GCA_019973955.1 Trichonephila inaurata madagascariensis
TCCACACGTGTGACATCTATGGTTACAGAGTCCATTGGTAAGGCTATATCTGCAGCTACTGTATGCCTAAGATTACATATGAATGAACTGTATGCCCGGATACCTCGCGTCCTCTATCCGTCCAATCAAGAGGGGCATGATTAAAGTGGTGCCGGGAACATTACAATTGGATTGTGACTGACTGTGGCAATGTCATGTGTACTAATGAGTCAAGATTTGCTTTGAGGCCAAATGACAAGCGTATAAGGATATGGCGTAAACAGGGAACATGCAATTAGCCCCTAAACATCACCTAACATCGCGCATTCCGAGGCGGAATCATTATGTTGTGGGCAGGGATTTCATTAGGATACCGCACCGACCTGCACATCTTTAAATGGGGTTCTGCAACGGCTGTCCGGTATCGAGATGAAATCCTAGAACCCATTGTGAGATTGTACTCTGCAGCAGTTGGCCCTACTTTTGTTTTAATGCACGATAACGCAGGTCTCCATAGAGCTGACATCGTTGATGACTATTTGGAGAGTGAAGGGATTGCGCGTATGGCGTGGCCAACATATTCGCCCGACCTTAATCACATTGAAAGTATTTGGGATGCTCTCGACCGTGCTGTATCTTCACGTTTCCCACTTCCAGCCAGTCTTATTGAGCTGGAAACTGCTCTATAAGAAGAATGGCGATTGCTTAATTCTGCGGTGGTTGACCACCTAATTGAAAGCATGGTCAGAAGGTGTAAACTTTGCATACACGTGAGGGGGGATCACATACCCTATTAATGTCCTTTTTTTAATTTTATACTGTTTATTTTCACTTTATACAAAATTTTGCTTAAGTTTCCAGTATGGCATTATCTGATAACTTACAAAAATTTAATATTGTTTTCATTTCTGTATATAATTATTGATTTTGTTTTATGTATAAATATATATGCTACTTTTGTAGGTCTGCAATTTGGTCTTAATATTATTGTAAGTTATATCATTATCAGTTTTATAGTTATTGTACAGTAATTAATTTAACTCTTTGCATTGAAATTCATTAAAAGTTACAATAGGAAAAATGTATTTAATTGTTAATTTTGAAATGAAGTTACTAATATCTTTAAAAATTTGTTGCTTGATAGCATTGTTATTATAAGCGCTCAATTATCTAAAACTAGTACCTTTGGACATTATTTCTTTACGAGTATTATCTCTAACAATACTTAAATTACCAGGTACCACATGCTTGTGATGATCATTTATAAAATCAGAAAATAATCTTTACAATTACAAACAATATTATTATTATCTCGCTAATCATTAATATCATTGTAATTAAAAATTCAGCGCTACATATTTTTTTATTATATTTAAAAGCCTTCTTAATATAAAAGTTATTTATAGGCAGGCAATGAACATACTTATTAATTTTTTTTTGTGAAATTAATGTTATTATAAGATTTATTCATGAATAGTATGGTAAAATACTCAGTAGAGCTATTTACTAAATCTATATCTTCAATACTGAATTTATGAAAGAGAAAATTAATGATATTCTTAATAATATGTAAGGCATACCATTTTTTAAAATCATACTTTTTGAGGACATCTCTAGTATACCTAATTTCTCTTTTTTATTTAAGCCAATCAAGAAATGCTTAATTTGTATAATGTTAAAAGACTTTTTAAAATTGCTGCAAAAATCTTTAATTTTAGAATCTATTTCCACTGGAATTGTCTTAGAGTTCTCTTCTTCCTATTTCTTCTTTTTATACGTTTTACTTTAAATGCATTATCACTATTATAAAAATAATTTTTTATTATCAGAATGTTGAAGAATGCTAAGTAAGACACACACACACAGATATATATATATATATATACATATAATTAATATATATATAATATATATATTAATTAATGCTAAGAGAAAAAAAACATCTGGTAAGTGTATGGAAACAATCGTAAGAAGAGAGAGAGAGAGAGAATAAGCGACAAGACACAAACTGAAGATATTTGATGCGTTGAAATTATGGGTAATGAAATATACAACTGGAATTGTTTTTCTTTCAAAATTTGCTTTCAATTATTTTGTTTAATGCTGAAGCGGATTTTGGAGTTTCATTGCATGTATTACAGATTAGATTTTTGAGAGAAACGTTGCATTTCTATCGCTTATTTATATGATTAAAAACAATTTTAAGATACTACTCAACTATGTCGTACTCATTAAAATGCGTGAAAAAAATTATTTTTATATATTAATTAATGATTTTGAATGATTGTTATTTCGTAGAAATTAATTTAGCGTTGCGTTTCAATAAATTGCAACATGAATATTATTTTTCCATTAATAATAAACTATATTATAATGAAAAATACTATTATTTTATGAATTATTGCACTATTCGTTTTTTGAAAATTCCCTTTCATTTCGAAATCCTAGAAGTCTACTCTAATGATATCCCCATTAGGGCTGAATATAGATTTAAATAGTGTGCATAAATGCGAAAATATGCTTGAATCATTACTTTTTTCTCCTAAAGTTATGAATGTCGTGTATAGTTAAAGAATTACTGAAATTCTTTACATATGTATATGTACAATCTCTGGCAATAAAGTTTGGTGAATAGCACTGTAACATAACAGCAAATGAAATATTAACGAAAGTTACTTTACTGTTCTTCGAAATAGTCACCTCCCATAACTAAACATCATCTAATCTAAGATTATTCAAAGAACAGAGATAGAGAGAGAGAAAAATGAATGTTCTCTCTGCTTATTGTTCTTAGTATTACACTCACATCCGTCCGTATGATGTTGGAGATCAAGAAGGCTCTGAAGTGTGATATTTTCTCCTTTCTTCTGCGTTATATCACATTCCAATTCGGGGGGGGGGGGCCACGAATCAACTAAATACTCTGCTGGCCACACAAATCCAACCCCAAAAAGGACCAGAAATATCACAGCGACATTTATTTGGTAGATAAAATGTTGTACAAAGATTACACGATTAAAAAATTACAACCTCTTGTGATGTGCGAATGATGACAAAATCAGCAGTTAGTGTAGCCATCATTGTGGCTATAACCGCTACCACACACCTCATCCTAGAATCAAAAATGCTTTAGATGTATCCTTGGGGTACAGCAATTCATATGACTTCCACATATTGACAAGGTGATCTGGAGAAGAAACGGGTGGGTATCCTGGGCCAGTCGTTGTGCAAGCATGCACCACATGTTTTCGATTGATGATAGATCGTTAGAACAAGCAGACCCCAAGGAAGTATTTCAACCTGATGGGTAAAGAACTAATGAACATTGCGTGCGACGTGTGCTGCGCACTATCCTGTTGGAATATGGCTGATTGCAAGAGCTGAATATATCGAAGGAACACCGGCTTCAACACCTCAGAGTAGTAGCCGTGGCTGTTTTGTATACCAGCAATGCCTAGTGGATGTGACAGTAAAAGCCAATATCACCCCCAAACCATGATACACGGTGTAAGACCAGTGTGGCGATACGTAACAGATTAGTTCTGCAGCCTCATACCCCGGTGTCTCCAAACTCTAATCCGAGCAGAGTGATGTTGCATTCAGAAGCCGCATTCGTCAGTAGACCCAATATCGTTCCATTCCATTGCCCAGTCCATTGTCCATCGCACCATTGGCGTCGTAAGCACCTGTGGTTTCCAGTGAATTGTAAACAAAGCAATGAACGCATTGCGGACATTCCACTCTGTTGCTAACGGCGTCGAATGGACGGAATAACACGATGATAACACGGAATGATGCGTAACAGACTGAATCTGTTGTGCTATGGTTCGTGATGTGGCTGCACGACCCATCACTGATCTGCGCACAAACTGCCTCTCATCACGGGAAGTTGTGCAACGAGGTCTGTGTCGGTCTGTCGTTTCCCCTTGCATTCAGTGATGGCAGATCCAAGTCACATTTGCTAAGTATCGTCCAACACGTTGAGCGATTTCTCTGAAGAATAATCCGCAATACCTATAGGCTACTATTCTTCCTCGGTCGAATTCAGAACTTGGTCAAAAGACGCTTGATGTCTTCTACGAGGCATAGGTAAACAGTTTACGGAAAATAAAAATGCTCGAAAAAAACGATTGCCGTACTTCAAATCACCAATCCGTTCTCCCCTAACAAGCGTTGCGGTCATCCGTGATGTGCGTTTACTCTATAATGCTAATTATTTGCATATTTCATCTCCGCTAACGCATGACGTACATTTCACAAGCTTTGCATGTTTCTTCAGGGTGTCGCATTTTGCGTGACCAGCAGTGTACTTATTTTACGATTTTTCTTTTACCATCACTTTACGAAAGGTGTCTTTTTTTGGATATCAATCATAAACAACTTTGTAATGTACACTTTTCCTTATTTTGCTTTGATTTTAAGCTAAGGACATAAACTCCAACTTTATCCACCAGAGGGTGCTGTAAACATTTTGTGTGTGTTGCGCATGACGACATTACTATACCTAGACCCTTCTTTCATGACTATAGGTTTCGTCGTTCAGAAATTATTCGGTCGACAATGAAATTTAAAAGGGAAAATTGTATATATGCAGATAGAGAGAATTATATAGATCTAGATACAAAAAGATTCAGAGACAGAGAGATATTTTTATAGATATACGCGTACATCAGTGCTTCTCAAACTTTCTATATTTGCGACCCAATTTTTAACCCTAATTTTCATCGTGCCCTTCTATTCCATAACAATACATTTTATTCAATAATATTGTACTTTGACGCTAAGGCTACAATGCATTTTAACTATAAACAGTAAAATTATTAAGGTGAGTATTAAATTTTGCATATAATTTTACACATGTCAAACCCATGGGATCACTGGTATTTACTAAATTTGTACTTAACTTCATTTTGTTTAATTAATCATCAAATACATTGAGCAATACTAATATGTTTACAGAGTATTATGTCAGAGTTAATATGTATTTTATTTTTTTTATTTCAGGATGTATTTTGTTTCGTTTCATCTCGGCAAATTAATAATAGTTTCAAATAATCATTTATTTTTGAATTCTCGATTTGTTTGCTTCTCTTTTTTAAGGTTATCACGCCCCCTATGGAAGTGTACCCCACAGTTTAAGAAACGCTTGGGTACACTAAGAGAGTGGGAGCATTTCTTAAGTTTTCCTAACTAAGTTTATTTATTTCATCCCTATCCTCTTAGAGGAACATCACGCAATCCGATGTACAGTTTAATCATACCATTGTATCCGATCGATACTTAATGTTGAACCGTTCACTGATTTAATCTCAACGGCTGTCTATCATTAGAAACGGCACAGATTGCAATGTCTTTTCCATCCATTGGATCGATACGTTTAACAACTCGACGTTATATTGGTAGACGTTGAACTGAATTCAATAAACGTCTGTCTACTAATTAATGCTACAGATAGGTGAACTCCATAGAGAAGCTGACAGTAGAGTATCTCACTTATTGTGTTTGTTAAGTTGACTACCAATCGAGTAAGTTATGACGAACTATTTGTATTTTTGAGAGCGAGCCTCTATTTCAAAGTTAACAATGGAAAAATATTTTTATATTAATAGAGAGTACTGATTTTCGAAGTATGTTCGTTTAATTGTTTATTTGCCGAAATACATTATAAAAAAAAAGTGTCATATAATTTTTTTAATGAAGCGATTATTTAGAAATATATATATTTTTTTATCATAGCTAGTCCCGCCTTTGTCTGAAAGTGAAAAACTGTAAAGAACACTTGTATTATGGAAGATACCACTAGTTTTGCTTCATTTATTAGCTTGTTATATTTGGTTAGTTTTCACTAGGGAAACCTTTGTAACAAACCGGTTGGGTGGTGTGGTTAATTTGTCACTGGCATTGTACCTCTAAGGTTGCGGGTTCGACCCGGGCCCATGTCGTTGGGTTTTCATGATGCAGAAAATCGACAGCGACCATGTCGTATGATTATGCGTTGTGTAAATGATTCCTTGAGTGTCTGTTTGGCTTGGGTGCTCTTGTCAAAATTAAATTCCTAATTATCGTTTCGCATCATCAGAGCTCACGTTAAATTGTCCTTTCGGACGTTAGTGTTCGGGAGTTCAAGCAAAGATCAACATAGAGTAATTTTAACACTTTATTACTACTTTTACTTAATCAATCAACACAATTATAGGAAGGGAATGCACTAACCATTAAACCCGGAATATTAATGGCTTAAGATTAATTCAATTAACATATAAATGAAAGATTTTATCTGAATATTGGAGCTCTCTTGACTCCTAAGTTTCTATTCTGTTTAGATAGTTTGCTTACGACCTCTGGATATAATCCTATTCAGAATTCAATCTCAGATTTCAGCCATTGACCATCATCGTCTACTCTAATGCTTACGTTTAAATAGATGTACTCATTTTCCTAAATCTTTTCTTCTTCATCAAGAAAGGTTTTTAACTGAACTAAAAATTCTGCAATGGTAATAAAACAATCCGCAGCCCCATTGCAAATATATATATATTTTACCATAATTTGAGTATTAGATATTCTTTGGATATCAGTTCTTGTACTGAGAATATATTTCTTGATTGGGAAGTCCTTTCATGTTTTAGGCATATTTTAGTTTGGATATACTGTATCAAATTTATACATTGGAATATTTTTGTTCCAATTCATTAGTGAAATTTGATAAGAGTAATTTTGATTTGAGTTTTTGATTTGAGATATATTTATTTTGTATAACGAATTATACAATGAATCCCAAGATTGATGGTTCAAACATTACAATAGTTAATACTAGTGGTGAAAAGGTAAACTCCTACAGGACTTCCTGGAATACAGATTTTATTAGGCATAACAATTCATATAATTATAATTATGAAACCAATGACTCTCAGAATAAACATAATGATAGTTGTATTCCTACTTGACTAAACTTATATAATCGAATTAATTTCCACAATTAAAATTACTGTTTTGATACTAGGCAATATCAACACACATAAATTATTTTCGTTTTTATAAATGCAATAATAGTAGATGTAAAACATGTTCGATGTTAAATATAGAGCAATATGATAATACATCCTAATTTTTCTTATATAAAACCTTCAATTGCACTTGTATGTTGAACTGTAAAATATGTACTTTAAATATATTGGCCAAACATGTAATAATATCAATATTCGTATTAAACTACATAGATCAAATACCAAATATTACAAGCATATTAATAATATTAATAAAATTGAACTTAGGCATTTTAATCTACATGGCTTTGAAAATATTGATATTTCTATTCTCCGAATAGTACCACATGTTAAAGAATAATTTTAATTAATCTCCATCATTTTAATAATTTGGATTAGGTATCAGAAAGACTCAATTTGCCACGAATACTTTTCATGCATATTAGGCGATTGAGACATGTACACTGTCAGTTTGGAATATTAGAGCAAATAATCAATGTTCCAAAGAAGTTTCACTTCTATCGCGTGGCTTTCCACTCACCATTTTATTTTATATTGAGTATCACTGTATAATTAGTATATAGATATAAAATTCTTTTCAGACCATTATTACCCTAAAACAAATTTTAAATGAAATTCTAAAATGACGTATTTACAAAATAATCTTTTATGGAAAACGTTTTTTTTTTTTTTTTTTATTATTATTTTTTAATATTTTGCTTATGTAATTCTAAGGCTTCTCAACTGAATCTGAAATATGAATTTTGAAAAATTCTCATTAATTTCAAAATTTATGTTAATTGAATTCATAGCCAGTGTTTTATGTGTTAAAGTTTCTCTTCAGTGGTATATTAAAATACGTGAAAAAATAATCCTATATTATATACACCCAACTCTTTTTACATGGTCTTTTTCTACACGATTTTTAAATAACACGGTACACGAATTTAACGAATATTACTATTATTATTATTATTTTACACAAACTTTTAAATCTAACACAAATTTCATAAAAAAAAAAAAAAAATGGGAATTTTGTGCCATTTGGATGAGGATAATTTGATCCAAATTATGACAGTTTATGATAATATAGAAGTCGAAGGTAAGTTTAGGTATTAACAGGATTTAATTCGCGAGGGCTTGAAATTTGCTGCAAGTATGTCAACATAATCATATGTTTTGTGTAGCAGGATGTCAAGATTTGTATAAGTAACTTGAAAAACCATAAAACCATTGACAAATCAGAAAGCAGTCTCTAAGATCTCTTCCACGTAGATACAATTTCCATTCCATCCCGAATAAGAAGCATAGCAACGCCTCGCAAACCTCTTCTCAGCCAATGACCGATAGGCCTCTACGCAGAATAAAAAATTCCACTTTCGCCTGCTCCAATCACTCAGAATGCCAGATATGGGATTGAGGACTGTGTTGTAGTCCGGATGCCCAAAACAAATGCCCATTCGTGAAAAAAAACAACACTAATAACAGACTTTGTAACAACAACAAAATAAAAAGACAGAGGCTTTTAATAACGAACAAAATTCCTCATTTGAATCAAAGCCGACAATTGTGCAAGACATATCTGACACATTTACTGATGACATTTTTGATACAGTTCGTAATAAGCGCGTGCACGCTTGATATCAAGTAATGATGAATAATTGTTTGGCAGTAGTTTTATTCCTAATTTCAATTTGAATTTGTATATGTTGTCACTATACACTAATTTTAAATTTTTTAATAAAAATGAATTGTTTTCGTTTCATAGATATGTAACATGAATTTTATTATTACTTTTTTTCCACGACCTTTTGGCAAAATGTTTACAGATTTTTCATATTACACGGTTTTTTAAAATCGTGTAACATATCCCCAATTTTATCATATGTTACACGTATTTATTTATTTTTTTTTTTGCACAGTTTTCTCAAGTACGTATCTACCGCTCAAAATAAGGGTAGAATGTATTTCAAAAATCAAAGTTCAAGCTTTGTATATAAGTCTTAATAGCACATAGGCGAAATATATTATTATAAAAGAATTTTACTTATAAGAGGAAGAAATTTTAAAAATATGTCCTTTTTTCACTTTTTTTTGTCAAAAGTTAATTTGTTATATAATATTAAAAATCAATTAATGTTATGAAATTCCTAAAATTATTTGATATGTATATTGTAAATCAAATGACACAAAACATCAAAAAATTATTTTTTTTTACGATTTTTCAAAAACTCGGTTTCAAACATTTCGTAAACTTTGATCCATAACTTGAAAATACAAATTTCATTTGTTCGTTTTGCACACGGTTCAAAAATTGATGCATTTTGTCAGTATACGTATCAAATAGAACAGACAACATATTGCTCAATTCCTCTATTTGAATCTTTAGATAGTATCCTCTGCAATCGGAGATGTGATCGCTTCCAAATCAGAAAAGGGGCTTTCGCATAAGCTAAATAAATACTAAGATAATGAATCTAGTTCTCTTGAGGCAGAAAAAGCTTTGAGACTCAATCCTCTGAGTTCCATATAATGAAACATTAAGCCTAAGATCTCACGTTTCTTATTCTTATTTGAAGTCAAAATTGCTAACCGGAATGAAATGAAAATACACATTTTAGTTATGGAAAAAACTGTAAAAACATACTTCTGAATATATGTATTATATATTGTACGGTTGTATAAAAGCAGATTATATCATATTTTACTCTTATTTAGCAAATATAATGTAATAATTCTTTGACTTTATGTCACAGGTTCTCAGATTTGTTTGTCTCATAGATACCATGCCAGGTTTTTCTTCTTTGGGTAGACCCCTAATATGGAATTTTGGTACATTTATCAACGAAAATGTCTTTTTGTAGCAGTTATGGAACGTAATTAGCTCTATAGCAGCTGGCATAGGTCTTTTTACTTAAAAAATTCATGATTTTTAATTGTAGTGTAGTGTATATAAAACTTAAAAAACATATGTTATTCATTAATTTTAAATTAAAATTTAATAATACGTAAAATAACTGTTACATAAAATAACTGAGCAACAAACAAAAATGAACTTAATGGGAGGGATGAATCTGGAGCTCTTCAATAACAATTTTTCAACACTTGGCTTTAATCTTTTCAGATTTAACCCTAAATCTACTCGATTGGAAGTGAGAATTTTACTCAATAGGAAGGACAGTTAAAAATATATATATATTTCCTCACGATATTCCATAACTCAGGATAAATAACAGGTATGTTTTTTAAATTCCAAATTCCTGGCATCCGCTTATAATTTTTACTTTAAGATCTTTTTTTTAGTGCCTATTCTAATTAGTTACTCTTTTAATATGACATTTATTTTCTTTAATGTGACCATATGAATTCCTTGTCTACTGTGGTATAACCATTGTAAAAAATTTTCCAATCTAATTTTAAAATCTAAAAGAGGATTTTTAAATGTTGAACAAAGATTAAAGCATCATCTTCATCCATGAGAAATTGGTAAATCTCGCAACATCCAATATTGTACTCCTTTAGCTTAATTCTTGCAAGAAAAGTTGAAAAGATAATCTTTGTTTTAATAAAATATATTGTTACGTAGATCCGAGTTCAAGGATTTTATGCAAATCAGTCGCAATGAGCAAGACAGTTCTTAAGGGCAATGATAATTTATTGTCGAGAAAACAATCCTTTAAATGCAGGATGCAAGAGCAATATTCACAAAATAAATCTCAGAAGTTCTCCACACCTTCAACAACACTCAAACACAATTATCCGTTTCTAAAATACAGAACGTAAAAGATTATTCACAAGCAAAGCCAAGCTAATCAGTTATCACGGTCTAGTAAAAACAATACTCACTAATCACTGGTTGAAAAAAGACTGACTTGTTTTGGTGAGCATCGCTCTATTTATAGACCCGGTGGAAACTTCGAGAAATATCCGCTTGCGTCATAGATCATGAAATTAGTGAGTTTCTCTACTTTCTAGAAGAATCCAGAGGGTCCCGAACTCGCAAACATGGTCGACATTGTCGCTAATTTGATCACCAAAAATTTTGCCTTCACTCTATTGCCATGATTTCGCCAAGTTCCCATTTAATCACTATTATCATGCAAGAGACGGTGTTGCTTGTGAATATTACAAATTTAATATAAAATAAATATAACATGGAGTAATATAAATATGTTTTACCCTTCAAAATATAGATTACTTACAATATTTTGCACAAAATTCGTAACAATATTCTGTCACTTTGTAACTGCACACTAACCTTATTAAATTAAAGTAAATAAACTTGCTAAATAGGTAAAGTATTTTTTCTACTAGATTGCAGTTTTTTTTCTTTACGATTAAAGTCAATATCTGGTTTAATGAGAGCCGCTATCGAAAGCCGCCATTTGTATTTCATGGATCCCTTGGGAACGATATATACCAATTTGGGAATCACTGCTTTACGTCTCTATTTTACAATGAAATGTAAGAGAATGCCCATTTTTTTCAAAAACTTAGCCCTTCTTGAGAATCATATTAACATTTACATAACAACCTTAATTATCGAAGATTTCAGAATATATATAAATATTTTTTATAAATATGCATTCCATTTTCAGTAAGAATATTTGATAAGACAAATATATAATCTATACTAAAAATACAAATTAGAATAGACAAAAGTATATCACATTGCTAATGTGCACATTGTTTTAAATATAAGCTATATGAAAGAATATTTTAAAAAAATAACGTCAATATTCAAAAACCTTTTTGTTTCAAAAATTAAAAATTTACGTCATTCCTGATCTATATATACTTCTTTTAAAAAAATATTTATGCTTGACAGAACCTCCAAGAGTAAGTCTAATACATTCCAATGCTTTCATTGAGTTGAAAAAAAATGCTCTTTTTTCAGATAAATGTTACCTGCATTCTACGCTGATTCTACTCCTACGAGATACTCTTTCTCGTTGAGTTAATTGGTTTCATCTCCTACTTTTACTGTTGCATAATTACAGCATCGATTGTTTGGATAACAGCTTTGGCGAGACTAACACCAAAGTGCCAAAAGGCTTGTTTGTTAAGTATTAAGAAAATGTTACATATTAATTTACCTGCCTCCTTAAATCTGGAAGATACTGATTTCAGAAACGAAAGGTAGGCATTTCCAATGTATCAGCTGAATACATTAGACTATCCAAATCGAAAATAAACAGAACATAAACAGAATTTATTTATACAAAATCTCAATTGCAATGAATAGTGAAAATCGAATAAAGTTATAAAGGAACAATTAATTAATTCATGATCAAATGATATAAAACATTCAAATAATTTATAATGATAATAAACGATGTAAATATATGGATGATCAGAAAAAAAAAAGTTACAAGCCGCAGCATTTGAAAACTACATATAGTGGAGAAATTTTGTTTTCCTGAGTGGAGACCGATAGCGCTACTTGTCATACAGCTGGTGTGCGGATAGGTAGTTATAGTTCCCGGACGGTTCAGGACGATTGAAAAGGCAAGACGATTAGGAAATTGGTCTCATTTAGAAATAAACAGCCATGGTTCAATTTTTATGGGCAAGGAATGTGTCCGCATCTGACATTCATAGTTAAATCATGGAAGTTTATGGTAAATAAGTAATGAGCAGACAACTTGTAGCGAAATGGTGCCGCTCTTTTCAATCAGGCAAATAGGACGTCAAAAACCATTAATGACAAGAGCAGCTGGTCAAGTTTATTAGCGATAGAAATCAAAACGGCACGAGTTGAAGAAATAATTCAAAATGTTTCAAAATGATTCAATATTTAGTGTTTCTCAGGTTGAAGGAGCAC
>BMAV01003088.1:53179-65013 GCA_019973955.1 Trichonephila inaurata madagascariensis
AAAATATTGTACTTAAATAATTTTTTATTGTAATACTATTCTTAAAACAATTTTATATACATTTTATAATCTAAGTGACACTAAATATCATAAATATTATCCATTTATACGCTTTTGCAAAATCACGCTTCCGAACGTCGTCGGATACTTTAAACAATCTATGTTTCTTAGACTTGGTTTCATATATCTTTTCCATTTAGTTTTGTAAGACAGACTTTTTTATTTTAAAATTTGATTGTTTAACCCGAGAGCAGTCACGCGCTCGACAGCAACGTTATTGGCTGAGCTGTGTGACGGAGTACCGTAATACTTTTTTTTTAAAATTATTTTCACTATGCAGGATAAAAATCGTAATTCTAGTGACTCAATTTCTTATGTACCCTTACCTAATTTTAAGGAATTTTCAATTTTTTTTTCTTAATTTGAGAAAAACATTGTATCAAACTGAACTAAAATGTTTCAAATATGCGTGATTTTAGTAATGGACACAAATCGCCAACACTTTTCGCTAACGTACAGGAATACTATTTTTAGGCAAGATTGTCAAATTTTGTTAACGTTATAGCAGTTTTAATTTTCTTATGATCAACAAATAGTATATTGAACTTTTTCTTGCTTGCGTCTTTTGGTCAGGACTCAATGTGTCTTGTGACATCAATTCCTTTTTCATTTTGAGTTCTTAAGTTATTATTTAAAAATCCTCCTTTCAGCTCAAACGTTTCATGTTTATCTTTTTTACCAATCATTAGCTCACTCTCTCGCCACTATGACAATCCCCCGTGTCGTGTATTCGTTGTACTGAATAAAGAAGGCTGTATAACAGGAACAAATCTTATTTAATGTTTTTATGTTACACAACACAAGGGGTCATTTAAATAAACAACACACATCAATTATAGTTACAGAAAATAGCTTAAGGACTAAAGGAGGGAAACAGGCATTCCCTCTCTCCGGGGGGTGATCACTGGCAGAAGAGCGGGAAGAACGAGTTCCCGCTTCTCAAAAGAAGAAGAGGTGCCCCCTAGCTGTCGCTAATGGTCAAGGGAAGGTAGAGTTTAAATATAGATGTTACAAAATAATTTTTTATTTTTGTAGTGGATGACACTTGATGTTAATACAGTTTTTTTTCAAATATTAATTCCTTAATTATTATTTACTGGTTTTTGACGCCAACTTAGATTCGTCTCTATTGTTGTAACAATGTAACTGTTAAAACAAAGACAAAAGTTGGCGTCGAGAACCTGTTTTTCATTCAAACTAGCCAAATCGGGTATGCTTTGTTACAACAATGCAGACAAATCATGCTCTTTGTACAATTCCTCTGCTATTAGATCACTCTCTCTCCCTATATATATATATTTATATATATCTTATTCAGATTTTCAATCATTAATAAAACACTTTTTATTCTTCCATTAAAATTAGGAATTGACTTATATTTTTTTATATATATTACTTGTTTCTCAACTTTACTTTCACTATCATGATTAATCTACATTATTTCATCAGATTCTCCCTTTTGCTTGATCAGTTTCTTTTCCCGAAGTTTTAATGCCATCCAACAGGGATCACAAATGACAATTTCTTTTTTTATACTCTGTTCATTTAGATTTATAAAACATAATGAATCGTACAAGACAGCAATAAAACAAGTGACGTCCAGAAAGGAAAATGTAGCTTATTCATAGAAAATATTTTTGAACAAAAGTGGTCACAAGGGAAACTCAGTAGACCCAAATACCTTAAAGTATCCGACTACGTTAGGAACCATGATTTTGCAAAAGCGAATAAATGGATAATATGTATGATATTTAGTATCGCTTAAATTAGAAAATGTATATAAAATTGTTTTAAGAATAGTATTACAATAAAAAATTATTCAAGTACAATATTTTGACAAAAAATGAACATAGAATGACCTATTTTCAAAATATTCTCCTTTTGCGAAAAATGCTTCTATTATAATAATATTTTGCCTGTATATAGCTCAGACCTCTCTACAGAGGCTCAACTAGAATTTTTGAAATATATTACTTACAAGTGGGTTTATCTATGTCTTACGACAAAAGAGGGAAGAAATTTTAAGAGAAAAACGCCGATAATTATTTCAATCGGTTGTAACTCTGAAAATAATGTGAAATTTTCAAAAATCATAGTTGTGCCTCTGTACAAAGGTCTAAGCTATATACAGGCAAAATATTATTATAATAGAAGCATTTTTTATAAAAGGAGAACATTTTGAAAAAAGGTTATTCTAAGTTAATTTTTTGCCGAAATGTTGTATTTAAATAATTTGTTTTGTCAAAATGTCTTTAAAGCAATTTTATACATGTATTCTAATCTAAGTGACACTAAATATCATAAAAATTATCCATTTATACGCTTTTCTAAAATCATGGTTCCGAACGTAGTCGGATACCTTAAGGGGGTTCACCCATGTGACGGCCTGTTTTTGAAGCATTTTTAGGAAATTTTTTTGACAAGCAGTAAAATGATGGAAATTTACCTTTTTATCATTTATTATATATGTTAAGTGTATTTATAGCAGTTTTTAGCCAAAAGTATCCAATAGAAGGTGAATTATAGCGCTCGGAACACACCCACCTCGAAAGAATGGACGCTCACTTCGGTGACTGACTTACTGAAACAAAAAAACACATTATCGGCTTTTTAATCTATAAGCTTAAATGCACCAAATAAACTATACCCAATTGAAAATATCAAGAATTGGATTTTTGGTAGACCTCTGAAGAAAAAGGTTCGAATTTCATTGGGGCTTTTTTTGTAATGCTTTTGTTATAAAAAATAGAAATATTTTGAATTTTGAAATGACCTTAGTTCATTTAATCTGTTAATTTGTGCTGAGTTTATCCTATAAATTTAAAGTCATCAGGTCAAACCGTTTATGAGATAGCTTGGAGGAAATTTTTCAAAACACAGTTTTGAGAAAAACTTGTTTAATGTTTCAAGGCCAATTAAATCAATGGAAATCTCAACTTAGCGCGCCGAACAGCTTCTCTTCTAACACCTGGTTCTTTATAACGGCTTCGAATTTTAAAAATCACTGTGTCACCGTATTCTAGACATGTTAAGCAAGATATTTACGGAAAAAAAATTGTTTTGATTCTTTTAACCCATTACATGCGTGAGCCCCCTTAAGATTTTCAAGAAAAACTTTTGTCACTCCCAAAAAAGAAGGAGATATGTGACTAATATACACTTTAGTTCCTATGAAGGCTGCCGTATAGGAGGATACTGACAAGGTCATTGGTAACGAACAAACAGTTTTTCCAGAACTAAAAATTTTGTTACCCTGGAATAAATCTGTGCCCCGCGCAACCACTCCTGGGTTAATTATAATGCTTGAATAAATAAGTACACCCCACTGTCTCTACAGTGCTATGATCATTTTAAAACTATTTTCATGATTATTTCCAAAATAATTTAATGGCAAAGAAAACCACTGTAAAAAAACAAAATAAAAAAAACTGGACGGAAGTCATCAGTGGCATCTGTTCCAAGACTGTTTTGATTTTTAACTGCATTAGTATAAGCCTAAGTGTAATTCGAACATACTGAAATGCAAAAGATCATGAGATTACAACATATAAATATTCAGATTTCACTAGAATCGTATAAGAAACGTACAAAAGGTTACCTAATTACCTGATTTGTACATAATTTCAGGAGTTTGGACTGTGGTAGCCTAGTGATTATGGTTACGAGCTCGTGGCCGACTTGTCATGAGTTCGAGCCCTTGTGACACTAAAGACCCGCTGTATAACACTATAAAGGTTCAAGATTTCGACTGCCTTTAAACGTCCACCGGTGTCGTTTCGACACCAGAATACATAAAAGAGTCGTAATAACTCAATAATTTCAGGACTACTGTTCAGTAGGGTTTAGTTTCAAAACATTTTAATATTGTTTAATGTAATTATCATATTTTCACATCAGACTGACCACCTGACTGTAACATCTGATCATGCACCTCGGGGCCCAAGGTCACGTTTACTGAATTGGGCACAGTAGGCCTTTGCCCTCATGGACTATTACGCTACTGAGTTAAGTTAATTATCATATATTATAACCCCTTATATCATAAAAAAACTGACGTTGATATTATGTTTCACAACGCTTGTTAGACGACTACTTTTTCGCAAAACATTTCGAGTCACAAATCTGCCAAGAACATTACTATTATGCTGTATCCATTCTGTGACATCCCTAGCGATATATGTATCAGGATTTATTCGAATATTATCAATTACATCTGACTTCCTTCAGATTTTTCGCAATCACTTTCCCACAATCTTATGTCAACTTCGGAATCTAAATTAGAGCAAGACCACCATCCGATTAATTCTCAAAAAGCTCTCGCAAAAAAATAGCAGTTTCATAAGGGTTTAAATCTTTCCTACGAGTCATCGTTTCACAACGTTTGCTCTGCACAAGTTTACAACATCGAATGAATTTCTTTTTTTTTCTTTTTTTTTATGAGCAGGCAAGCAAATGTAAAGCAATTAGAAAATGTAACACTTAGACACGATGATTTTCGAATAACTGTTTCATTTCTGTTTTGAGCCCCCAAAACACTGCTTTCAAGGTCAAATAAGTGTACGATATTACTTTCGGAAGTTTGTTTTACTAATTGTATCTACTTAGAGAACTATCTTTTGCTAAAAGACAGCTACTAAGAATGATAAATTGAATTTGTGTTGAAACGACACTAGTAAACGTTCTACGTATATTTAGTTGTAAAATCTCTCCTAATTAACCTAGAGCCATAAAAGGTGGGGTTTTTTTTGTATAATTGCCATGATAAAGGATTAAAAGTCAGGAAAAAACTTTCAAATTCCCTTTACAAATGCGGAAAGGAGAATAAACTGAACAGGCTGCGGTGACCAATAGAAACCCATGGATGTTTTAGTGATAAAGTGGCAGATTGGCGTGGTAAAGTATTTTGGGAAAAGGATGCCAGCTCAGGTAACATCCTCTATTCACTTGGCGATGGTTCTCATTTACGAGGTTTGTCCCCTATTGCTTTTGACATAGTAGTGTGGCGTTAACAAGCACTCATTCACTCAAGGGTTTTCATTTCAATTGAAGTGATTGATGTTAAACGCTTTCTGAAGTAACAAGTGCCACATAATACGAATCGAAAACCTTTGAACGTGGGATGGTAGTTAGAGGCAGGGAGAGGGGAATAAGCATATAGAAAATTGTTAACCATTCGAACATTCCTCGATGAACAGACTGTGTCTAGATTCTCGAGAATGTTTAACTTCTACCAATACCTCTTACTATGAAAAACACACTGGACGATCTCGTCTACGTAATGACCAAAAATAGTAAAGTCTGCGTATAACAGTGCTTCTCAAAATTTAATGTTAGTGACCCAATTCTCAATCATAAATTACATCACCCCCTTCCCCTCCATGCAATTACAATGTTTTGAATTCAATAATAATGTACTTTGAAGAATAACTACAACACTACTTTAACTACAAACCGTACAAATTATCCACATAAGTATTAAATTTTGTATATAATTTTATATATGACAAGCCCCATGGTTTCACAGGTAATTCTTAAACGTGTTCTTAATGTATATTATTGATAAATTAGTTATTAAATACACTGTGCGGTATTGATACATTTACAAGTGTAATATATCAGTGCAAATGTGTATCTTTTTATTATTCTAGAATGTATGTCTTTTTGCTTTCTTTAGATAATTAATATATAAAAAAAGTTTTTAAGTCAATTCCTACTTAGATCAACAAAGAAAAATTTTATTTTACCTGCCTTTTTATTAAATAGTTACAATTATATAAATATGTATATACATATGATAGAATCACAATATTAAATGGTAATTGATTTTTATTAAATATCATTAAAGTATCGTATTGTCATCCAAAACAATCGTGTATATAAAATTTCAGTTCAACTGAATGCCTTGAAATCTGAGAAAAAAAAGCTTTTAAAGTTGCGACCCAAGTCACTAAAAATGAAATCAACGTGGCTGTATCTGTAATTTTTTAAATAATTAGTATCAGGCATTTAATTTAAATTAATTATAATTAAATTATCGTATTTTTACTCAAAACAGTAGTGTTTAGAAAATTTCAGCTCAAATGAGCGCTTTAAAATGTGAGACAAAAAAAATTTCAAGTTTTGACACAAGTCGTCAAAAGGGTCGCTAAGTCGCCAAAAATGATGCCAACGTGACTGTATTTGTAATTCTTTGAACAATTAGTTTTAATCAATTAAGTTTTTTTAAATTATAATTAAATTACTGTCTTGTCATCCAAAATAATCATGTATATAAAATTTCACCTCAATTGAGGGCTTTAAAATGTATTTTATTAATGATTGAAAATTCCACGAATATAAATAAATAAATCTATAGAGAATGTGAGCTAATAGTAGCAATTGAAAAATATCCCTAAAAATATATATATTGTTTCAAGACACTCAGGAACTTGACTATATGGTAGAGAAAAATGAACATAAATTATAATCACTTATTGAAATTGCCGTTAAAATGTTATATTTAAAAAGATCTATTTTTGCGCATTACTGTACCACTAAGCGCAAATTTTTCAATAGCTCTTTTTATGGAGAATCTCATTTAAGACGATATAAATTGGCTTTGCAACAGCATTAAAATATTTAGGATGGGTGGGTGGAGGGCTTGAGATCAATGATGAAGAAAATCGAAATTACCTCATAACTGTTTAAAAAATGTCTAACACCTATTTTATATTCAATTCCTATTATTATTTCACTCTTTCTATGTATTTATTTATTTAACTTGGTGGAATTTTCAAACGTTAATAAAATACATTTTAAAGCGCTACATTGAGCTGAAATTTTATATACATGATTATTTTAGATGACAATTCATTGATTTAATTATAATTAATAAAAATTAATTGATTAAAACTAATTATTTAAAGAATTACAAATACACAGCCACGTTGGTTACTTTGCGAACATTTTTTCGATTTGTGTCAAAACTTGAAAACGTTTTTTCTCACGTTTTAAATCATTCAGTTGAACTGAAATTTTATATACACGATTGTTTTGGATGACAATACGATAATTTAATGATGATTAATAAAACTTATTTACCACTTAATGTTGTGATTTTTTCTGTTGTCTTTGATCTATGTAGGAATTGACTTGTTATGAGTTGAGTTTGATGCAGTTTAATATAGTTTTAAAATGAAATCAAAAATCATGAGTTTTAATATTAAGATCAACTATCCGCATTTTAAATGCCTTTAATCTTGTAGCGTCCCTTTTCCCCTATTAATCCTCATGGTTCGGTCCACGTGAAATAGTTGTCATATGTATGTGGCTGCCCGTTGGAAAAAAAAGGTTGAGTACCCTTGCATTAGAGTACTCTTCAGATATTCAGTTTCCTTTTTGCCATAATTTGATGTTCAGAACGATTTTATTAGCATTATACTTAAATTTAGTTTAAAGTAAAATTTATAAATGGAATTTCTCCATTAAGAAGGCAATAATTCGTAATATTTATTATATTTAAGAATATTTAGTTAAACATGAAATACTCTTTATTTTTTAATCAGAACTGGCTAACATTTATCTAATTAAAGTCAACCAAGAAATACAATTTGAATCATCGACGCTTCGCAACAAGCAGGATGTTTTTGTTTCTTAATTATACTTTAAATAATCGAGAGGTAAATAACACACATTTTTAAAAGAATCTCAAATAAAATGTTAAATTTGATTTTTTAACAAAGGAAGAAATTCAAGGACACGTTTGTAAAACATTCGAACGCAAAGGATTATTGAAAAAATACTTTGTTATTCACAATTTAAACTAATATTAGTAAGGAATCGTGCCACTATTAAAATATGGCTTCATAATTAGTTTCGGCATTGATTCAGGACGTACCTACCTTGCTCATTGGTGGGCTTTCACCGCTCTAGTTATAAACTAATACGTAGTCTCTCACGATACTCTTGTAAAGCAAATTTCCATAATACAGCAAAACCTGTTTTTGAGCGGTAGATATAGGGACCACAGAAAAAGAAACCACACAAAAAATATGCGAAAATATATATATTTCCTAAATACTTACATATAACTAACAACTTTGTCGGCATACCACAGCATTTTTTTATGCGTCGGAGACGGACCGCATAAAAAAAAATGGCACTTAAAAAATATGTCAATTATTTACGAAATTAATGAGAATGTACTTCCAAATAAAATAAATAATTAAATTACATATGGAAACATTATAAAAATATTTAATTTCTCATTATATACATCAGTTTCTCAAACTGTGGGGCACGACCACCTGGGGGGCGTGATAACCTTACAAGGGGGGCGAGAGTATATCAAGAAGCCGTAAACAAAAGATTATTTTTTTAAAAAAAATTAATAATTTACTGAAATAAATTAAAACAAAATACATTCTGACATCATAAAATACATATTTACACTGATGTAATACACTTATAAATATATCAATACTGCACAATGTATTTCATAATTAATTTAAAGGTGCTAAGTTAAGAACAAGTTCTCTATAATTACCAGTGACCCTATCGGAATGTCATAAAATTATATGTAAAATTTAATACTTATCTTGATAATTTGTACGGTTTATAATTAAAGTCGTATTGTAGCTTTAAGTCAAAGTATATATTATTGAATTCAATACATGTTATTTTATGGAGGGGGGCGCGATGAAAATTGATTGAAAATTGAATCGCAAGTATAGAAAGTTTGAGAAGCACTTATATGCATGCAGAAATTTTTAAAATTCACGTAAATAATTCGCTGTTATTCACTGTAATCCAAAGCACGCATCTTCCATCGATGAATTCGACCAAAATCGCTCCCGTCACTTGAAGATACAATTTCAATTGTTATTTCGGTTTTTTTTTTGCAATATAAAGTAAGTGATAAGTTTCTGTGGCGACGGTCAATGTGTCATTTGCTTGTGAAAGTCACGATAACCACAGTTGAGCATGATTGAAGCTCTTTTTGGAATTTCAAACTGCTTTCGGAATTGTTACCTATTGAAAAAAAGTTTTTCCCGATTTGTTTGAAAGCTGAATCCCAGCATATGTTTATCCGCTCTCAAAGAATCCGGTGCTTCTATTCAGTCTTCATAAACTATCAAATTATTTATAATGTAATTGTCATTGAAAGTTTCGTCTTTAATCAAGTGCATGTGTTGCTAGTTCTTTGAGAGAAAGCAATTGAACATGCGTTGTCGAGAGACTGTTTATAATTTATGAATACAGTGTCTTAAAAAGTATCTATGATAAAAAATATTATACAATGGCGCCAAAGCCGTTGAAATTCATATATTCATATAAAAAAAGGTAAAAAAAAATCACTTATAAAAGAACCACACAAAAACAGGTTATATCGTAGTGTTTTACTATGTATTGAGATAAGTTTCTAAATTTTTACAAAATACTTTGGAAACGTAATGAATTATTTATATATTCATAATATCATTTACGATTGGAACTAATAGTTCCTCTGACTACAGAAGCTCATTCACACTGACGGTAAGTAGATTATAGCGAAGACGTAGCTAGTCAGTGGACGTCACGTGAGGTAGTTAAAACCTTTGGCTGATTTCAATAAATTAGCTCTAAAAGGAATAAATACAAATGCTGTGTTTTTCATTTCAATCCCATAATGCTAGAATTACAATTATTTAATCAAGTGGACATTATTAAATTTACATCAAGATGATTCATCGTTAAATAAGCTTTGTTCACACTTATATTTTATAGAACGTAATTTGTACTTTGGTAAGACATAAATTTTGATTTCGTTATGTTACTACATTTTGTTATGGGTTGCAAAAGTAAGCATTTTTAAGCACACTCCTATCGAAAGAGACAACTTTCTCATACTAATGGAAAAGTTACAAAAGTTTCAGCATTGTAAGGAATTTTTAACATCAATGTGTATTTTAAGAACTTCCTAAGGTTTCTTAAGTTTCAAATGTAATACTGCTACGTAAAGACAAATATAGAATAAAATGATTTTCAAGAATACTTCTTCCTCGCTGCTCATAATGGGACTGAAATTCCATTTTCAATTGAATTTCAGAAATTCTATCAATGCAGTCAGGAGCAAAGAACGTAAATTGACGGACTCTTACAATTGGCCAAATATGAAACCCAAACGAGATTTTGGGTAACAAAATTGGATAAAAATGAAAATAGAACA
This sequence comes from Trichonephila inaurata madagascariensis, assembly GCA_019973955.1. Classification (NCBI taxonomy): domain Eukaryota; kingdom Metazoa; phylum Arthropoda; class Arachnida; order Araneae; family Nephilidae; genus Trichonephila; species Trichonephila inaurata. The sequence goes on from BMAV01003088.1 coordinate 63,426, forward strand.
AATCGATATAAATTCAAGAAAAAAGTTATTCAACATTTTATTTTATGTAATTTCTTCTACAGCTGTTTTTTTTCAGAATTACATACACATATATATATATATATATATATATTTCATTTTAGGTATATACAAGGACATTACGGTGTGTTTTAATTTTAAAAGGGTTATTTTATGTATACTTTTAGAGAAAAAAGTATCATAATGAACATATCGACCAGCATATTTTAATTTAACGTAATAATAAATCTTCAAATGACTTATTTTTATTCCAACACTTTTTGTTTAACCCAGTTATGCATCCTCAGTCAAATTTCTGTAATATTTCCTCCTACTGTTTGCGAATCCGCTTTAGTACAGTCCAAGTGGAGTAAGATAATTACAATGGTGGGCTATAAATCAATTATAAAATATTATCTGTTTTATATCCACTAATGGGAAAAGAATACCAGTACCAAGAAAAAAAACATTGTAGAGTAAAAGTTTAGACAAAATGCAATTGTCTATTTAACTTGTATAGTTGATTAAATTTTCAAGATCACTAATTAATTTCAGCTCAAGAAAAAGCTTTTCCAAGTGCGAAATGCTGTTACATTAATAGCCGAAATAACCATCAGAATTTTGAATGTAAGCGTGTATGCATACAGGGGTATGTTATACAGGGGCCGAATGTCACTTTGGAGTTTTGAACTCCATGCGTGTTGTACTTGTTGTGTCAACCATGGGATGGTCAGTCCTGGCTGTGGATGATGCTGAAATTGCTGCCCAATGATATTCCACACGTTCTCAGTTGGAAACAGAACTAGTAATCTCGCAGGCCAAGGTAACATTTCAACACTCTGTAGAGCACGTTGTGTTACAAAATAGGTGCAGGGGGGCGCGCTATTGTGTTGAAAAACTCATTCTTGAATGCTGTTCATGAATGACAGTACTATAGGTTTAATTCCCAGACTGACGTACAAGTTTGCCGTCAGTGTATTTGGGAAACCCAAGAGAGTGTTCCCGCTATCACAGGTAATTTCTCCACAGACCATGACTCCAGGTGTAGGTCCAGTGGTTCTATGCCACAGACAGTTTGGTTGCAGTCGTTCCTATCACCTCCTTCTGACCAACACACGGCCATCACTGACTTAGAGGTAGAACCTGATTTTATCAGAAAACACCACAGATCTCTACTCCTTTCTCTAATAAGCTCTGGCTTGGCAACACTGGCGTCATAAACAGCAATGGCTTCGAGCAGTGCTTCTCAAAGTTGGAGTATTCGGGACCCAATTTTCAATCCTAATTTTCATCGCGCCGCTCCCCACCTCATACAATAACAATGTATTGAATTGAATAATACTATAATTTGACGCTAAGACTACAATACGACTTTAAGCTCTTAAGCACCACCGACGTAGATAAAAAATTTTCAAAGAAAAAAGCGTTTATCTATGATGTAAATAAACGTATATATCGTCCCGGACGAATATATATATCTTTTCGAAGTACGATCTTTTGTATGCACTGCTATCCATAAAATTATTCTGAAGGCTTGAGAATGAAATAAAAGGTCCTTGACATTGTTCGCGAAGGATTTACTTATTTCAGA
>BMAV01003088.1:66887-80661 GCA_019973955.1 Trichonephila inaurata madagascariensis
TATATATATATATATATATATATATATATAATCAATAAATATATACAAATGGTTTAAGACCTAAGTATAACCAGTCATGATAGTAAGAAATATTAGCCACAGTAGTAGGATATTAAATACTTGGACTTAGGAACCAAGATTGCAGGTTTAAACAAAGTTTTGAGAGTAGTCAACCTTCTTTGCCTAAGTTCTGGACCATAGGAAGAGGAAGAAATATTTTGAGAAACCTGTAATTATTACAAATAAGGTACACAATACAATTAATATAAAACGATAAAATTTATTAGCCTACGAGTATTTACTAGCATAGAGTTATAATCGATGTAGTAAAACTAGATGATAGAACTTACTTCGTGAGCACAGAAAAATCTTATGTTTCCACACCAAATACAAATAAGTAAAAGCAGTACCGCATAAAAATAAAATTAGTAAAGTATGATAATATAATATTAAGTCTATATATAAATACAATTGATATAAATTTATTGAATATATATATATATACATTACTGGGGATTAAAATTGCTACAGCAAGACGAAATGCAGATAACAAAATGTTATTTGTTAGATAATTTGATGTCGCCAATATCTCTCGTGTTGTTTTACATCAAAACCATACAACTGCAATTATTTTGTGAAGAACAATGTTCAACAATTTTTTTTCTCTAATAATTTAGTGCAGAGTATAAGTATTGATACTAAGTTGTTAATAATATATACACTACTGCCCATTAAAATTAGTACATCAGGGAGAAATGCATTTAAGAAAATTATATTTATTGGACAAATGTATTATACTAGAAATAATAAGTGATTAAATTTTCAAGAGATTTGGATGTAGCGTTTACACGCCTGGGCACTGAGTCAAACAGAGATTGAATGGCATGTACAGGTACGAATGCCCAAGCCTCTTCAACTCGATGCCACAGCTCATCAACCATTGTGACTGCCGTATGGTGACGAGCCAGTCGCTCACCAAGGATGGACCGGACGTTTTCTATTCGTGTAAGATATGATGAACGTGAAGGCAAGGGAAACAGCCGAACATTTTTCGTATCAAGGAATTTCCCTACAATACAGGCAACATGTGGTCGCGCATTACCCTGCTGAAACGTAGGGTTTCGTAGGGCTCGAATAAAGTGTAGAGCCCCACAAGTCGTAACACATCAAAAATGTAACGTGCTATGTTCTAAGTGTCGTCAATGAACACGAGAGGTCGTCGAGACGTGTATCACAAAGTACCCTATATCATCACGCCAGATGATGAGCTAGTATTACGAAGACAACTGCACTTGAGTTTGCGTTGTAATATTGCGTTTCAGTTGAAATGAAACTTTTCAAATGATACTTAGAGAATTCCATCAAGTAAAATATGAAGCCATTAGTGTAGCACAAGACGCATTTCTCCCGGCGAAAAAGACACAAACAAGAAAAATTTCAAAATGCTATTTATCGATCATCAAATGACAAGAAAACCCCAATAACTTGAATAAAATAGGACAGTTTTGGTGGTAAATAACATTCCTGTAATGTTAGAAAAAAGTGTCTGTGATTTGTGTTCTTTATGAAAGTCAAGAACATTTCAAAAATTTTAGTTAAGTGGATTGGATTTTTTCTCAATTATCAAAGAAAAATTTAAAAGCCTTCAAAACAGGAAATTATATTTTCTGATAATCAAATTATTCACTGGTATTAAGATTTTTATCGTGTGCAATAAAAATAATTATAAAAAGAAGACTGGAGTGACTCCGTCCCCTTGCGAGACCACTAACTTTAGTATCGAGAGCGTGCCTTCTTCCGGGTGAAACACATTTCATACATTTACCTTTTAAATAATAAAAGTTATGTGTTACGTGAAAACACAACGTTTTCGTTTAGTAATACATACCATACTGCATTTAACCAAAAAACACTTATTTAAACATCTCCCTTCGCTTGATAGCTTTCACTTTAATAAACCTTCAATACTTGTCACGAAGAATGAAGAGGGGTAACATCTTCCTGTCGTTCACATGTCGGATCAATAAAGTCTTGAATGTTGCTCTTTGATGTGTTTGCACTGGTGATAAAGTGGGTAAAGATACGGAAGAAATTTCTTTATCACACACACACATCTAGCTTTTTCTTGCCTTGCTTCTAATACTTTTCCCTTCCTAATATGTGCGGATTTCACAGCGCATGGTATTTTATACATGTACTTGTTTTCTTAAAGATTAAGGCGTTGGTAATATAAATTAAATAATTTGTAATGAGGAAAACTCAGTTGAATTATTTTTATTATCAAAGAATCCTCATAATCAAAATGTTAATTAATATAATCCAGAAAATGCAAATGAAATGTAAATAATTTAACCAGGGATATTTTTCTTCGTAAGATTATTTTATTTATTTATTTGATTATAAATTGTGATAAAGTACGAAACCTCCTTTTGTTTCCTTAAAGAATTTTAAGAAAAGTAAACGACATCATTTTCCTAGCCTTGCATAGTTTACGGCGCATTATGAGTTATATAATCGATACTTAGTGTTATCGTAACGGTATTGGCGATATTATATGAAAGGAAGCACAGGGTTGCCAATTCAGCGCGTACGACACATGGGAAATCAAAGTTTCTAACTTGGCGAGTTATCTTGAACGTTGGCATTGCTGCGATAATACGTAAGTACCATATGAACATATATATTATATAAATATAAACCACATAAGTAATTTACATATATAAATATTTTGAAATATAATTAGACTAATTAGCATTTATATATATATATATACTCATATATAAATACATAAGAATGCATAATAATTTAAACATTACTCTTTACAGAAAATAGATAAAATAGACAAGTCCCCTGATAAATGGGCAAGAAGAAGTAATCTGCTAAAAAGTTGCAAAAGAAAGCATATCGCATCGGAACAATTGGATACTCTTGCCCAGAATAAATCACAAGTTTTCACTCATATATTGTGAACATATTGATTGATTGATTGAATATTAACATTGCACTGTTCAGCCACACGAGGGCTTTTGGCGACGGACCACGTAATTTTGAACCATGGTCAAGTGACGTGGATGACACCTGAGCTGGCATCCCCTCTCCTAACTACCACAACACACCAACGGGAGGACGTTTCAGCTCTCCACAGATTTAACGTGCATCGCTGTCCTACACGGTGGGTATTTAGTGGTACTGGGCTCGAACTCGTGACAAGGCAAGCCACCATTCGGCTACCTCGGCCACATTGTGGACATAAGCACTTACGTATTTTTTGTTGTTGTTGTTAAATAAGAATTAGTAAATTTTAGAAATATACTACTTCTCTACTTTACACTAACTAATAAACATTTCTACTGTTGATAAATGATTTGACATTTCTTAATGTTCAATACATTTTCCTTTTTTCTAAGAGAACTTGTTAAATGAAGATTGGTCAGAATATTTTTCTAAGATCGTTTTAGTTGATTATTCATATTGGAACTTAACTAGCTGATGTGTTTGTATTTAAGTATCTTCAAATAAACTTTTATTGCAAACATTTCAATTTTAAGGAAAATTATGCAAGAGCCGAATAACATGTTAAAAACCAAACTGATGTGAAATTACGTTAAATACAATTAAAGAAATAGACATGAAGCGGTAGTGTGTGCAGCAAATTATTATTTAAAACAAATTCAAATAACCTTTGAAATTATCTCTCTTTTCTTCGATTTGAACATTATTAATGAATTGAAATCTACATAAAATGCAATTAAATCAAAACATATACAATTTCTCAGGAGATTTTAGCAAATGAATGGAAGCTTTGGTTTTCGTGACCACATTATGAGCAAATAAAACTTTACAGTCGATATGTTTCATCAAATGCCGAATTATTCTATTGTACCTCGTGCGACAGAACTTTTCAGACGTAATAGGTTCAATTCATGAAACGTCATTAGTCACATGAAAAGATAGCCACTTGTTTTTAGCCAATCAGTTCAAAACCTCTCGTGACGTCATAGTCACACGATAAAAGCTCTTACGTGTTTCCAGCTAATCAGTTCATGCGCGTCTTCGTTGTTGGCTTTTGATCTTGTCAGAAATTTTCTCTTAAAAAATACAAACTTGTCAACAACAATGATGCGCATAGGTGGATAAAATGCATTTTATTTAAAAGTGCATGTATAAAATAAGATTGTTTTTAAAAATGTTATTATCTTTTGAAGTAATTTATTTTTTTACAGCATTTGAACATTTTTACCCAATTATAAAATTTGAAATTTTAACCAAGTTTTACAAACAGAGCAATGAGTACACTTAGTTTGATGTCTGTTTTGAATTTAATGGAAAGTACGTATTTGTCTTTATCATGTGACCGTCATGAATTGAGCCCATTGGCCAATAAATAATAAAAAAAAATTACCGAGAAAATGCATTTTAGAGAAGCTTGAAGAAGATTTCGTAGGATTAAATTTTATGCAAATATTATAACTCACGTGTTTTTAGATTTTATTTATCGGAATTTATCGCATAAGTCTTTCCATTAAAATTTTTGCATATGCATTCGTATTGATTTCGAGTTTGATATTTAATCTTACCATATTTCGGATTTCTTCCAATGAAATATCGATTCCTTCATTGCTATAATTCATAGAAAGATAGAAATTAAAGGGAATTTAATTTAAATATTCATTCGGATGTTCTGGCTAGAACGCATTTCATGGAGATGAATTTTTTTTCGATTTGGAAAAGACGAATGCAAGCATAGTATGAAGTTTCCAGCAGAAAACTTTCAATGAATAATTCGTGAATCTGAAAGAGTTATTGGGAATTGTTGTAACATTTTTTTTAAAAAATATTTCTACATTACATATTGTTTAATGGTTTCGGTATTTTCAAGTTGCAGTAACTATTTATATACTATTACACCTATACATATTTAAATCAATCTATATAAATTTAATTCAGCACTGGTGTTTAATAAAATGATGATTTGATCAAGATACTAATCAAAACGATGGAGCAACTGTAGTAATCACTACCATGTTCAGCGATAAATTGAAATTTTGATTAGAACAGCACAATGATTCTATAATAAGTACCTATTTGACGGAACATTTTAGGCAGGTTAGAATTCTGTAGCTAAATGGATTGCGTGATGCTCGTGTAATAGTATTGGCTTCAAATAAACCAATTAGTACATGGTTTAGAAAGAGATTATGTGTGTAGTGTTAGAATGGTAACCAAAAGTGGAATATTAGTATGCATTGCCATATGGAATTGAAAGCATTTAAGGTATCCAACTACACTAAAATTAGGATTTTTTTTAAAAAACTGACAATTTTTTATGATTTTATTTTATAGGCCATCTTATTAGCTTTGTAAAAATACCATGTTTTTTTTTTATTTTCCGTTCACTAGAACAAAAACTACAAGTGTTTTAGTAAAAACAGATGCCATAACTTCACATATGATGTCAAACTTTAAAATGCGTTTTACTCGAAATGTGTGTTTTTTTATGTGTAACATCTTTCCTCTCAAATGCTGGATATTTGTCGGAGTGATTTCGTGAAAATGGACTGATGTGGGTAACAGGAAATGACTTAAGAGCGCTATTTGATTTGACCAATGAGAGCGCATTCTGTTGTCCATTCGCTACCCTTGCATTCTTCTTACCCATCCTAAAAGTTTACTTTACATCTTTCCACGAGCCCTCGTGATCTATTAGTTAGAGAAGCGGGCTTGAAATAAATTGTCCCGGGTTCTATTCCCGGGAGTTGCTGCTTTAAGTCACTTTAATTTGCTTTGAAAATTATTTCTCTTGTGTGATCAAATTTAAATTTCCAAGTTCTTTCCTGTTTTTTTTTTTTTTTATTAGCACATTCAAAACATTGATTAAGCTGTTGCAATTTCTTTGTTTTTGTGCAAAGAATATGAAATATTAAATAAAATCCCTCAAAAATTCAAAATGAATGGCTTAAAATTTAAGGTGGAGATAGTTGAAGCATTATGAGCCTCTCCACCTACTAACAAAAGTATTTTAACTGATGATGAAGACAACAGTGTTGTAATTCCACTCGCAAAAACATCGAAGCGTTATCATCCACCTGCTATACATGCCACGGCTTTTATCCTGTCCATTCCAGGATAAAAGGCTTGATATGTATATCCATTTTCGATGTGTTGATGGCATTTCAAGGCCTCGCAAGTGCAGATATGAAAACTATGAAAGCAGTTCGAAGATATGTTGAGAAAAATGCAGTGGTTATTTATACTTGTCAAAAACAAAACAAAAGATTTTTACAGTAAATAAATAATGAATTAATAAATGAGTTAATTATACATCAATAATTTCTTTATTTGTAACAAGTTTAGTTGAATTAAGATTGTTTCTTCTATCAACTTAGAGCTAAAAATGTATAACTCGTAAAATTACATGGGTGACATTTTTCACAGATAGCACCCAACCCCCACTATCGTGCGGGTACCGTCTGTGTTCCGGGGAGAAGTGGGAATTTTTTTAGTATTTTTCCCAGTGTCATTGGGGTCCATATAATATTAATAACCAGAAGAATTTAAAATTTAAAGATAAAAATAATTCGGGTCTTAAAGGGATATACCGAAGAGCTGTGGTTCTGCTCATTAAAAAAAACTATCACTCGCTTCCCATGGTTTTGAGAGGTGATTTTAAATTTAACATCAATTTGCCAAAAGCTGAGCCACCCATAGCTTTTTGGAATGATGAACTCAAGCACGAAATGAACACAAATCAAAATGTTTCGACTACTAACAGTGGTATTGTTATTGATGCTGTTTAACAACTGTTTTTAAATACGTTGAAATCACAAGTATATGTGTCATATTTTAGTTATCATAAGTCTATTATCTCCGCCATTCCTTGAATTGAACAAGAATATTTATTTTTGATAAAAAAAATTGCATTTCTTCTTGTGTTAATTAAATAAAATTTTCATTAAAAATATAGTTATTCGATAGAAAATTATTTCCAATCATACTCGATTCATTTTTTACGGGATATGTTACTATAGCATATTTACCACGACAACATGTCAGATGTTACACATCATATGTGACTACTGTAAGGCTCGTTTCTTTTTTTTTTTCTTCGTTTCTTTTTTTTCTCGAAAAACTCAAAAGGGGACAGCGATTGCTTAAAAAGTTTTTAAAATAATTTTCTGAAATTTTGTGCGTATGTTCTGTATAACAGTAGAAGTGCTTTAACTTTCAGATTTATTTATCAATCACTGTTTTATAACAAAATTTACAGTTCTTTATGAGAATATAAGCACTGTTTTTTTAAGTAATTTCATATAATAACTAGGATAAAGTGCACTAGTTTTTCTAAAAATTAAAATATATCTTATCCTGAAGGTCATTTCAAAATGGAATAGCAAAATAATTCATCAAAATTGAAAGTTAAGAATTTGTTCATTTACTATTTGCACAGAACGGGCACCGTTTATATAATTTTTTGTCAATTTTTACCCATTTGTTCCTCTTTTAGTAGTAATATTTTATTTTTCTCTTAAAAATTTTAGTCTTTTTTTTTCTTAAAATGTATTAAATAAATCAAAAAGCCACAAAAAAAAATCTCCATGTATCCATTTTAAAAAAAAAAAAAAAAAAAAAAAAATTGTCGCATGTAGTCGGATACCTTAAGTCCATTGGAAAATGTACGAATATGTAAAGTAGTTTAGGAAATTAAATACTAATACAGTTGAATAAAAATGCTCTTCTGAGAGTTTATTCCAATACTTTTTGTAGGATTTTTTTATACACTTGTTGCCATTAAAATTGCAAAGCCAGGAATGAAAGATCTAACGAAGATCAAAGTCACTTGAAAAAAAGAAGACATTGGGATATGCAATTAAGTGGCATTTCAGCGCATTTAGCCTATACAGAAACGAGAAACGACTCTGCATAAAAGAAACCATGTGAGGATATCGTTATGTGCCTCAAATAATAAGAAGGAATGCTTACTATCAAGTAGATTTATACGATAGTGATATACGATACGAAACACAGAATTGTGTGTGTGTATTGCCTATCGAAAGTGTGGATTATCTTTCCGTGACATTGCCCCTCGCATTGATCAAAATTCAAGCACTATTATGTGAATCAATGGATTGCTGAAGGATATAATGAACGGTATGCAGGATCTTCACGTCCTCACATAAATAATGCCTAACATATATATATTGTGAGGTCTGAACTGCAAAACTGTACAACCACATTACAGACTACACTCGATCTGAATGGCGCAGCATCCCATGAGGGCCAGGGCCTACTGTGCCCATCTCAGTATACGTGACCACTGGGCGCTCAGGTGCATGAACAGATGTCCCGATCAGCTGGTCAGTCTGAAGCAAGACCTCCAGTGTTTAACTCCCTAAGCGAGCTTGGTACTCATTTATCGACCCACTGCAGTAAGGATGAAAGGCTGAATTAACCTTTCTCAACCCGGTAATGGAAGCCGGACCTGTGGTGTGGAATCGCGATACGCTACCACTCGACCACTGGGCCTTCTCACAGACTACAATAGTCAAATAAGTTTTATGACTGAGTCTGCAAAGGCAAATGGAAACAAGAAATACATTCCAGTTTTAGTTTTTTATTTAAAATAGGACCCTCTTGTTTAAATGCACTGGTTACAGTGATTTACTAATGTATCGAACACTTGTGTTGAATCACTTTAGGGAATGGCCTAAATAGCATGTGTAGAAGCTACTTGTATGGGCGAAGTATCCTCAAAATAACACTCTTTTTAACTTTATTTTAAGTTTTGTGATTAAGGTATAGTCACAGGGGGCTACATCAGGTGAATATTGTAGGTGGTTTAACATAAATACATTATATTTTGGCAAACACCAACAAACAATAAGGGAGGTGTGACTGGGTGCATTTTTGTGCAACAAACATTAACTGCTTTCAGTCCGATATTCTGGAGGAATGTGATGAATTTTGGCCATTAAACGCTTTAAACAGCTATGAGATACTGACTTGTAACTGTTTGTTCATTTGAAATAAACTATATGTGGATAGTGGCGATAATGGCGGATGTGGCAACCCTTAATGTCGTAGAATGTAATGAGCATTGTTTTGATTTTGGATGGAACTATCCTTGTTTTCTTGGCTTGCGGTGAATTTTGTGACTTCCTATCCACACTTTGTCACTGTTTCAGAATCATATTGGAACACCAGGTTTCATCACCTTTTAGAAATGAACTACAAGAAGTTCGAATCGTTTTCAGAGAGGCTGAAAAAATATTTCTGCAATGTGCACTTTTCATTGCTTTTTGTACAGAGGTTAAAGTGTAGGGAACAAATTTAGCACACACTTTCTTTTTGCCTAAATCTTCATGCAGAAAGGTTCGAATCGTTTCTTTGTCGGTGGTTAAAGGATTTTCCATCAATCTCAGTGACGAAAAGTGTTTGTTTGCAATGAATTTTCGTAATTTCTTATTAATTTCAGGTGCCCTGGACGAAATTTATCTTCCACTACGTTGATCATACTGTATCGTATCACTTCTATCCGAAAGACATCTGTACCACACAAAAAACATTTCAAATACTTAAAAAAACATCACTGTAAACCAGTGTTTCACAAACTGTGGGGCACTACCCCTAGGGGGCGTAATAACTCTGCATGGGGGGGCGAGCATATTGAAAAATCGTAAACCAAAGATTATTTTTAAAAAATTATTAATTTACTAACAGTAAACAAACACAATACATTCTGACATAATGAAATACACATATTTGCACTGATATAAAAAACAACAACTTATAAATGTATCAGTACTGCACAATGTGTATTTTATAATTAATTTAATAATACTATAAAAACAAGTTTAATAATTATTAGTGAACCCTTGGCTTTGTCATAGATAAAATTATGTACAGAAATTATATATAACAATTATCTTGATAATTTGTATGGTTTATAATTAATCCTTAAATGCCGATAAAAAGTTACTCTATTCACACTCCAATGCCACCGTTTTGAATGGGTGGTGGTGAAGAAAATGAATAAATAAGCACAAATCCTATCTTTTAAAAAAGTAAATACCTTACAAATACTGTCAAGGTCCTTTTATTGCCATCCAAAACCTTCGAAATATGTTTAGGGATATCAATGCATAGAAAAGATCGAACTTTGAAAAGACGGACATGTACGTCTGGGGCAATTTTCGCTTTGGGTGAGCGAGGCATTTATATAGATCGGTAGCACTAAATAGGTTAAAGTCGTATTGTAGCTTTAGCATCAAAGTATAGTATTATTGAATCCAATGTATTGTTATTGTAAGGGAGAGGGGCGATGATAATTATGATAGAATATTGGGTCGCAAATATTGAAAGTTTGATAAGTACTGCTGTAAACTTGTTTCATGAGTTGGTATGTTTCTGAAGCACTTTAACCAAGTTTTGAGATAAAAATTTAATCACAGCTGTTCTCTTTATCTTAAAAAATCAACGTGAATAAAATTCACTCCTGCAACGAACACTCGTTTTCCCTCAGCTACTTAACTATATGTTCAAAACTTGTTGGCAGTGTAAGCAGACCCTGGACGTTCTGACACATGCGCATTTACGCTCATGGTGCCATTAGAATCTGCGTTATGGAACGAGTTTTAAAACTTATTTGTAGCACTGTGTATTAAACAGGGAATGGTGTTCGATGACGTTTGTAGCAGCGTGGGCTGTCATCACGGTGGACATTACTTTGGTTGTCCTCTACAATGCAGCATAGAGACAGACGGTGACTGTGGTGCATCAAACGGCAACATTAGAAACAAAAGTGACACAATGTGGTCTTTTCAGATGAGTCATAGTTCTGAATTCAGTATTCTGATGGCCGTATACTTGTCTGGAGTCGCCGAGGATTTCTCTCGTCGTCAGTAAGCATTCGATATTTGTAGAGGCGCCTTACATGCAGTGTGGTGGTTTGGGAACATATTAGATAAAGGCCTCGTAAATTTCTAGTATGGTATAATTTAGGTATATTTTTGGCATATTACTTCTAGTGCCATTGTCCTATCATCGAACCTGCCAAACGATCTATACAAAATTGATAATGCAAGACCACATGTTAGACGTCGTGTTCTGATCTTCCTCGATACACAGGGTTTTCTATTCTTGTCCTAGTCTGCATGGGCAAGACCGTGTTGAAAACATTTGTCAATGGATTGCTGAGAGACTGGCCTGCTAAAGCTAATATGGTTGTTGAAGTGTGGCATAGACTTGCAGCAGCATTTTTGCCACCCGTGCCTAGTTCAACTCCATGCCTAGCCAGGAAAGGGCTGTTTTAGCTGCAAGGACTGCAATTTTCATTATTTTCAAATGCGTACAGTTCATTCGGTGTATTTAAGCTTATAGATTAAAAAGCAGTTATTTTTTTTATTTCAGATAACCCAATCAGCCGTAATCATGGAGGAAGTGAGTGTCCATTTTTTGAGGTGGGTGTGTTTAGAGCACTATTACTCACGTTCTATTAGATATTTTGGCTAAACACTTGTATACATACTCTTAAGGTTCATATAAATAAAGATTAGAAAACGTAAAGTTCTATCATTTTACTAGTTCTTAAAAAAATTCCCTAAAAATGTTTAAAAAACAAGACGTCACATGGGTGAACCCCCTTAACAGAAATCAGCCTCACTAAGTGAGAGTCCACTACATTTTTGTTGTTGTTTTGTCCAAGTAGTGCAGAGAAATCAAATGATGCCGAGCACGTTCAAAACGGCCCTGGCAATGTCGAAGTTCTTTGGCGAATAAAGTAGTTTATGGTCCATGGGGCTTAGGTCAATATTGTGGAATTTAGTGAATATAGAAAGACAGTTAAAAATATGATTGGAAGAAAGTTGAGCACAAGTATTGTAACTTCTTTGGCCACCAGGGAATATTTTCATCTCTTTAAAGTGTCTTGTACGTAGTCTAGCTATGGTGGTTGAAATCACGAGGTTACAATTTAGTTCTGGAATGAAGTGCTTTTTAGCTGGGTTCGAGATTAGTTTACGCTTGGTTATTGTATCAGTACAAGTAAGGGTAAGTACCATTAAGGCTATTGGAAAGTTGAGGAGAGACAATTTCGTTCTTGTTTTGTAAGGCTATCAGCCTGCTAAGATGTCTACTCGAGCTGGTATTCATTAAAAAGTGTTGGGGCATGTTATTTGGAGTGCAACTTCTCTTTTTATAAGGGCAATTATATCCTGTGCCTGATGAGAGTTGATTATCAAGATCGTCTTGAGCCCAGATCTAAAACCTGAAAATTGAAGAATGACACCGAAACTCTCAACTAACTTTCTGTGATAGTTATTGAAAGCTCATTTCGGTGCCATAACCTCTCCCTTAAAATTTGAAGAAATTTTACCTGTAGGAATTCTATAGGATTCAAGTTCATCATTTGGGTCCTCTAGTAAAATCAGGATTCAAACTCGATTGAAGCAGTGCTGGTCTTCAGTATGACTACTCAACAGTCATGGCTTGTTATATGTCGCCACCAAAACAACCATGCATTGGAAAACCGGAACATTTGTTTAAAGTTAACGGTTATAGTCCTGGCTTCATTTAAAATCGTTAATAGAATAAAGGTGAATGAGAGATTCCTGTTAAATTTATCAATGGAATTGTCAACTGAACCGCATATCCAGTATGCAATAAGACAAAATGAAATTTTCATTTTTTGATAAATCCCAAAAATATGTCAAATCTTCTTTGCGTACATCTTGCTAAAGATCACCTAAAATCTCTCTGCTCCTGTATAAATAACTCTAATTATGAATAGAAAACACATCAAATATATTTGTTGAGTGTTATTTTTTGTTGTGAGTTAGCTTATTTCATTAAATTCCGTTTAACGTTTTATCATTAGTTTAAGAACTGAAACACATCTTGTAATCCTGATGTTTTATGATATTTTATATGATCTGGCCTCAGAAATATCCGTATATTATAAATTAGATTGTTAGAAAATAAATCGTATGCGTCACAAATGACGGATAAGCGCGGAAGTAATTTGTGATTTTTAAATAACTAAAACAGATTACAACTCTAAAAAAGTACTTTTTATCCTAGTCGAACTTTAAGCGATCGCGGAACTTTTTTTTTCTGCGTTTTCTTATTTTCTATTTTAATAACTTAGCACTTTAAATTTAAAAGATATTTCTCACTTTGTACGCTATAAAAGGATTAGTATTTCTTTTTAAAACGATTTCTTGATAGCTTTAAGATAAATATTTTTTTTTCTTATGCTAACGACGCTATCTTGTAACTCTTGAAACAAAATAAGAAAGCAAAATTTCTAAAGAACTAATTTCTATCAATCTTTTATTTTATTACAAAAGTCACTTCATAATATTCCCTGAAGGCAGTTTGTAATAAGTGTTGTATTTATTCAGTCCTATCACACATAATGATGGTTTGAAAGCATGGCTTTATGAAGTTTTAAAACTAATGTGTATTTTTATCACAGGTAAGAAAGAATTCCAAAAAAGTAGTTCTTAGAAACTTTTCTTGTTGGTGGTGTAAAATTTATTAAAAAAAAATGTATATACCTATGCAAACAACTTTTTGAAGTAAATGTTTCAAAAGATCTTATTTTTTTTTCTTTTGTCTTTTTTTTTACTAACGCTACAACGCCTTGTTGAATAAATTTCTCTTTAAAAATTGACAAAAATAATTATGTATTGACACGACTTTTGAAGAAGTGTCTCGTTGTATTGACTCTCTCAAAGACATCTTTTTCTCTTCTTAGAATATTAAAGAAATTGTCTCG
>BMAV01003088.1:84205-134904 GCA_019973955.1 Trichonephila inaurata madagascariensis
TTATTTAAATATCTAAAAAATAATCCGTTAAGCATTGTTCCGTACGTCATCGTGCTTTCATTTGGATCAATTGACATAATTAAATTGAATTTCGATTTTAATAAATCAACTACAGATTTTGATTTTTTTTTTTTTTTTTTTTGAAAATCTACTTTGAAATTCCTACTTAAAACATAGGAAATATCTTCAGAATTACCGGCTTTGTGAATTTTGGTCAAAATTTAACAATATTCAATTCTTTCCATGAATTAATTTAAGCAAAGGGATAATAAGACAGGTAGCTGATAAGGAAGAGAGGAATCTAGGTCAAAACCTTTATAAAGAGATTTAATCAGAAGATTTATAGCACATAATCTCTAGCTTATACTAGCTCTTTTTTCATTGTATGGCAGTTTTGTGCAAATACAGCCAGGGCTTCTGCAAGGTAAGTTTTCTTAATTATATTTTGTTTTCTTCTTTTTAAATTATTTAATGTAATTTTTTTTCAATACTTGTATATACTTAATTTTGTTATTTTAAATTTTAAATTGTTCTAATTTTTTTAGACTCATATTTAAGTAATTATGTGGTTAATATAACTATTTGTTCATAGCTATTCGAATTCGCTAACACAAAATTAGATTTTTATTCTTAAATTCACTGTAATATAACTAATGATAATTATACTATTTACTTAGTTCTATAAAAATTTGTCCTTTTTCTATATTTTTTAAATTTTAGTGCATAATTTCTCTCTCTCTCTCTCTCTAAGCCTATTTTTTAAGAAAAATATTACATGTTTCATTTTTATGCTACAACTAGGATTAGAAAAGACTCCGCATTCATTTTCGTAGAAAGTGGTGACGGGAGAAGGGGAGCTCTACTTAGATCGAAGCCAGTAACTTTACTTTTACGGTATATTGTTGGGGGACAAACTACCTCGATTCATGTCATTTCGGAGAGGCGTTAGAGAGGAGAAACTCCTCTCCTTTTCTTTCTAGGGGTGTGTATGTCGCGGACGATCTTGAACGAGCCTGAATTCCAATTAAAGATCAAAAACGCGGAATGAGCGTTACAAACCGGAGCGTGAGTTTCATTCAATTTCACTCTCCAGCAAAAATGCGCCTATAGAAGTTATCACTTCAAAAAATAAGATACAAACTTACACTCTGATATAATACACTTATAAATGTACCAGTACTGCGCACACAATGTATTTTATAATTAGTTTAACAATACTAAATTAAGAACAAATAACTATCAGGGACCCCATGGGCTTGTCATATAGAAAACTTCATACGGAAATTAACACTTATCTTGATCATTTATACGGTTTATAATTAATTCCTTAACTGCCGATTAAATCTACGCAATTCGCTCCCGAATGCCACCGTTTTCCACGCAAGCACGCGTAAGGGATGTATTGGGGGCGGGAATAAGGGAAGAAAGGAATGAAATATGTTTAATTTATAATATCATTTTAAAAATTATAAGCATATGAAAATAAGAAACTTTTCTATAAGAAATATATATTAAGTTTTACGTCCCGCATGCTATTTTCTATCACGGGACCATGGCGTCAGGTGAATTTAGTCCATAGGACGATAGAGCTGGAAGTGGCAGGAAATGAGACCATAGTGCATCAAACCAGATGAGACGAGAACAACGAGGTGATGCAAATGAGATAGAAGCCTCAAAGAATCTAATATGTTAATTTTGATATGTTCACTATCTTTTATTAACTTTTAGTTTCTTTGTAAATAATTGACCTTTTAATAAATTTATAATTTAACTTAATATTGCCGTTCTATATATAATACTGTTACGAATTTTTTGTAATGATAATTTAAAATAGAGTAAATAATTCTCTACGTGAATTATGTTAATATTACTTTCTATTGCATTTAAAATGTGCTAAAGTTACAATATTCGCAAGAAGTGCCATTCCTTACATTATAAGGACGATTTAATGGAAACTTGGCGACAGAGCTAAGTTGTCATCATTTTGGGTGACCACTTTGGTGACTATTTTTGGAGAGTTGGTGACCATATGGATGCTTCTGGAAATTACTGGAGAAATCTATTAATATCACGATCTATGATGCAAGTGGATCTCTCTCGAAAGTTCCTAGCAGATTATAAATGGTAGCCACTTGTTAAAGATCTCAGTACTGTTTCGACTAGCGATTAATTGCTACTATCGAGCGAGTGCTTGGGAATAATATTAAACATTACGTATTTATAATTTTAGACACTGATAGTTGTGTTTGAACGCTGTAGAAGATGTGAAGACATTCTGGGATTTATTAAGCGAATTTTAGTGCTGTATCATGTATTTCAGGGATTGTTTTTCGACAATAAATTTTTATCACTCCTGAAGAAATGTCTCGCTCTTTGAAAGTAATAACATAAAATCCTCGAAACCTGTTCTACGTAACAATATTATGGATTAGGTTCCCATATGTTTAGATTCACTCATGTCCTTCAAACAGGGACGTCTTAAGGCATAGGTGAACTGAGCCAGGGCCCAGGGCCTCAACCTCAGTGGGGACCTCGTTTCATTCTCTACTCAATTTTAATTAGATTGTGATCCAGATAATTTTAATAATCAAATAATATACCCGTACATATTCTCCGAAAAAAAGAGAATTCCAAACTGCATGTCAGCTGGCAAAAGTGCTGAGACTGAATAATTATGTGAAGACCATTGTCCATGCTTAGGCCTAATACCATAAACAATCATTTAACTCATTTATTTGAAATACGGCCATCGGTCGAGTCGGTGTGTGAGATTGTGAGTCGTGCACATTTATTTGTTTGAAAGTACTGTTTGTACGAGTATTTGACACTGCATGCTGACTGTCTACTTTTAAAGACTATATGTAGAGCTTACTTTTGTGCATAGGTACCCAGGGCCTTAAAAAATCTTAAGACTTATCTGGGCCCATTGCCTCAAGAAGTCTTAAAACATCTTGCCTTTAAATGCTCTTTTTGATTAATTTTAATATTTCTAACTTATTACCATGTTCATAATTATCTTCCTGCTAAATATTTTTTATATATTATCTCATTACTTTCCGATTTGTTTCATTAAATCACAGATTTATTTGAAATCCTTTAATTTGCTTACTTACAAAAAGAATCAACTGAGAATAATTAAAGGTATCCTTAATTACCCACTAAAATATAAAATTTTATTTGTCTGTCAACCCCATAGAACATGCACCTTCTTATGTTACTTTCCACGACAGTATTTTTACAGAAAGGTCAATTTGAAGGTATCATTAATCAGAAGAATCAGGTGCTGCTGACGTTCGCACTACTATTATCTCCACGATCTTTTACTTTTTCCCTGACTTGTGTCGAGATCGTCAATATTTATTTTTCGATCCAAATTACCAAAGTCAGACTGTAAAACTAAAAAAACGCTGCTTAAGTGAAAGGGAAAAAGTCGCAGCAAAATTTCTTTCACAGCTAATTTTAAGATTTCTTCGCTGCTATCAAAATTAGTTACTTTGTAAAAGTGCATGTTCATAGTTTACTGGGGAATTATTGCTTTTATTAGTATTTTATAATCCTATTAAATAACATTAAGTACATCTCCGCAAAAAAAAAAAAAAAAGATATAACGTAGTAGGTTATGCTTATGTTACCTTGTCGCGACACTAAGCACCTCGATAAAGTTTAGGACTCTGAGGGAGCAGTCAAATTAATTGCTATACCTTAAATTCCTTAGACAAATAATTAAGTACTTAACTGAGTGAGATCAGATGAAACAGCACACGCCAAGTCTCGCCCAGATCAACTGCTTATTCCCATCAAAATGTTCTAATCGAATTCACCAAGGTATCTTAAAGTTGCTTCGTTAACCCCTTAAGTGCCGTGGGTGAATATACACGTCCTGCTGAGCTGGTGCTTTTAATGCCACGGACGTGTATAATCGTCTTTCCAAAGGAGAACTTTTTGTGTTGTGCTACTCTGTTTAAAACTAGTCCTATGGCTTTGAAATACTATAAATAACATGACATTGACAGTGCTTCTAAAGAATTTACTTTGCTTCTAAAGAATTTACTTATTTCGTAGAAGAGGTGGGGAAAGAATTTGAAAGGGTATACTCCAGGAATGATGAAATTCATAGCTAAGCACTTTTTCTTGTTTTTTCGTTTTAGTGTGCTGCTTTATTTTCAGTCATTTTCTACTACCATGTAAAAAAAGAGCTTTTTAATTGGGAGTTGGAAACCTCTCTCTATATACACTGCTGGCCACCGTAAATGCAACACCAAGAAACACAGGAGATAGCACAACAAAATTTATTTTGTTGATAACATGTTTTGACCAAGTATCAAATGATTAAATTTATAGACTTCTGTGAAGTGTGGTTCCGGCCAGAATCAGTAGCCAGAGTAGCGACCATTGTTGGAGATTACAGCTGCTACATGCGTCGCCATTGATTCAAATAGATTGATTTTGGATGTGTTCTTGGGGTACAGCAAACCAAGAAGCTTCCACACGTTGCCAAAGTTGATCTGGTGTGGCAGCTGGGTGTGTGATCTGGGTCAATCATTGAGCGACCATGAGCCCACATCTTTTCTATCGGCGAAAGATCCGGAAAGCGAGCTGGCCAGGAAAGGAATTCTATCTGCCGATTGACGAATAAACTTTGGACAATGCGTGCCACGTGTGGTCGCGCATTATCCTGTTGAAGTATGGCTGTGGCCAAGCCCTGAAGGTAAGAAAGGACAACTGGCTCCAACATCCCGGAGATGTAGAGCTGGCTGTATAAAGTATCGGCAATGCGTACTAGAGGAGTGCGAGAATGATATCCAATACCGCCCCATACCATAATACCCGGTGCAGGACCAGTGTGGCGGCTCATAACGCAGCTGTTCAGCAACCTCTCTCCACGGTGTCTCCAGACTCGAAACCGAACATCGTCGTGTTGCAGACAGATGCGTGACTCGTTAGTAAAGACAACTTCATTCCATTCTGCCGCCCACATCATCTTTCTTTCATCGCACTATTTGCGGCGGAGACGTCTGTGGTTCTGCGTCAAGGGTAGACCAAGCAATGGACGTCTTGCGGACTGACCACTCTGCTGTAAATGGCATCGAATGGTACGCGCAGACACTGAATGATGCATTACAGACTCAATGTGCTGTGCTATGGTTCGTTATGAGACTGACTAATCCGTCAGTGCCATGCGCACAATTTGCCTGTCCTCACGTGAAGTGGTGCACTGAGGTAGATGCGATGGACCACATAGGTATGTCGTACCCTCCTGCATCCAACGGTCACATATCCGCATTACAGTTGTTTGGTTTCGTCCAATACGATTACCGATTTCCCTGAAAGATAATCTACAATCTCGGTAGGCCACTATCCTTCCTCTGTCGAACTTGGATACTTGATCAAAAGCTGATCGCTGCTTTCTACGAGACATAACTGATCGTTTTTTGAAAAAAACCACAGGAAAAACACAATTGCCGAACTTGAAATCGTCGAAATCTCGAAGTCTTTAAATAGCGCTTTGTGGTGGCGCCACTGGCGCGCGTAATGTATGTCTGCGGTGAAATTCTCTTCATTTGCATATCTCACCACCGCTAATGCATGTTGTAAATTCCATGTTATTTGCATGCTTCCTTCTGGGTGTTGTATTTACGGTGGCCACAGCAGTGTATATACTGACAATGTTAGATTGGCTGTTTTCGATATACCTTTTCTCAAAATCTGTTATATGTACATGCTTGAAATTCGTCGCACAATAAATGTACACCTTTGTCATTATACTGAAATGAGCTTTTAGCTATAATTTTGAATTTTTACATGATTTATGAAATATTTTTTAAAGATTGAGACATTTGATTCATTGTTCTCATAAAAAATTTGTAAAAATAAATTTTTCAGTTTTTTACAAAATGCTCATTTCAGTATATATTAGTCACGAATGTAAATATATCATAAAAAATTACATATCTGTGAGCAGTAGTTTCTCAGAAAAGGTACATCGAACAGCAATATTTATATTTTGAGATAAATTGATTTTAATGTATTCAGTAGATTTTTAATCGGCTAGGAAATAAAAAAAAATAAAAGGCTCAATTTACAATAACAATAAAAGATACATGTTTTGGTTTATATCAGACGTTCAACTTTTAAGCAAAAACGAAGTAATGTGTTTAAATTTTTCGCCATTCAAATGGGCGCGGCCCAGTTTCAATGATTATTCAAAAATAGGTTTTAAGGGCTTCTGACTACCCTAGAGGTTATAGTAAGGTATTTTTAGAAAGGGTAAAATCTATAGAATTTAAAAATGTAAAAATCTCAAATTTTCAAAAAAATATGATTTTTGCTTTCCAACTGCCCTTAAATTTTTGTACGAATGCACTGAATGTAATACTGGTTTATGTTTTTAACCATGTTTCAGGATATATCACAAAACTAATAAGTTGTAATTTATTTTTTTATTATATTGCAACTCTAGAGGTTACATGTTTTATTTTCATTTTGTTATTTTATAATATTCTTTTTAAAAGTGAAAGTAAAAATAATTAGGTGTAAAAATACGCCTTTACTTTTCCCCCAATAAAACGCGTAACAAGTGCCTGTAGGAAAAAAGGTGGCACTGGGTGTAGGGGTGAATTTCGTAACTTTTCATCTGTGGTTAAGGAGTTAATTTCAAATTAATAGCAGCCTAACGACTAACTCTAGCACTCACTTTGCTAGGGTTTAAATAGTACTCAAATTAGCATAAAAATCAAGTTTTAAACTCGAACAACTATTAAGGAATTATTTTTCTCCACGAGAATTAGACACGTATAGGACCTGTCACATCCTCCAACTCTTCCACATTTCCTCTTCAATATTTATTCTAGCATCTTTAAAATTTGGATTTGTGACAAATTTATTATTTATATTTAACAAATAGACGTATACTTCCTTGATTATAAAATTTTTCTACGGTTTTTAAATAAAAACGTATTTGTGATAAGTGTAAATAAATATTTTTTAATCTTTTAGCTGCACTTACATCAAAGGAACAGCATAATATTTCCTGAAGATTTTACGTAATTTGATTACAAAATGCAGCTATACTAAACAAGTTTATAAAGACGATGTCAAATAATTTTAAATCTATACTACTGAAAGAAAGATTATAAAGTAAAGTTAGAGAACATTTAAAATGCCTGTTGACATTTTGCTTAAGAATTTACATGAATTTTTGATGTAAGATGTTTAAAAAAGATTTTTTAAAGAATTAAATATATCAACTATTTCAAAATATTTTGAATTCAATTATTCTGAACGAAGATACATATTTTTATACATTTTTGTAAATACCTTTATATGTGAATATATTGAATATACAAACATCAAATACATGTAAAAATTATAAATATTTCAATATCTGAAATTGGTATTTCTCACTCTCTTTCATTGATCTTGCATTCAATTTTTTTTAATTGAGTAACATTTTTCCAATTTAATTCTGCAAAAGAATGAGGATACTGAGAGATGTAATCACGGATTTTTATTAGAAACATTATAACTTGGAGCTTCTGTAATAATTTATCAAACTTGTAAAAAAAAAATCGGAAAATTTAAGTTGAAAGCTTTTAACGAATGATATTCTTTTTTATAAAGTAAACAAGTGGTTTTTAAACCTTTTTATATAGAGCCCACGGACCACTTTTTAAAGTCAAAAATTCCCCAACGACCCCAGTGAGTGAGTAAGTGAATAATAATCTCGCACTGTTCAGCTACACGATGGCTTTTGGTTACGGACCTCGTTATTTTGAGCCATGGTCAAGTGACGAGAACGACACCTGAGCTGGGACCCCTCTCCTAACTACCACACCACACCAATGGGAGGATGTTTGAGCTCTCGACAGATTTAACGTGCATCACGCCCCTACACGGTGGGCCTTTAGTGGTACTGGGCTCGAACTCTGACATGCCTGCCATGATCCGATACACCTTAACCATTGGGCTACCAAAGGCTTTCTCAAAAACCCATTAGTGAAAAAGAAACATATACGCACTGTGTAAAAATTATAAAACATTTTTTGAACAAGAATTAATTTTGAATTTATAACTTTTGTTTAAAATGAAATTTAAAAAAAAAATGACTTAAAAGGTGAGATGTTATTAGTGTATGTATGTCAGTCTCAATATTTGTGAGTAGCAACCTCAAATCTCCACAAGTGAGTGAATATTAACGTCGCACTGTTCAGCTGCGCGAGGGATTTTGGTGACGAACCTCGTTATTTAGATCTATGTTCAAATGACGAGAACGACACCTGAGCCGGAAATTACTCTCCTAAGTATCACACATCAACGAGAGAATGCTTGAGCTCTCGAGTTTTATTGGTTTTTCCAGAATACTTTGATGTCCTTGAGAATTTGCTCAAATGGATCGTTTACTCCTCGTCTCTACATAAATTCATCGAGGAATTTTTATCATTTTTTAAAGCAAAAATAGCTCAGAGAATAGCACATGTCTCCAAACATTCACCTTATGGTTGTAATGAAATTTGGCGGAACTTCACATTATATATATATATATATATATATTTGGTTGTTTTTTGCTTGCATCTGGCTAACGGAAAAGTACCCAAAATTACTTATGTATAATTAAAATATAGATGTACTTTTTTAACTACCAGGTTACTTTTTTTTAAGCTTATGTGAATTATATTTCCCATTTGTTGCATTTAATTCCTTTAGTTCAGTGGTTCCTAAACTTTTTCATCTTATGAAGCCTCTAGAACTTGAAGGTGCTTTCATGGAACCCCTAGAATTAGAAAGTATTTTCGTGGAAACCCCTTCCTTATACATATTTCGAAGAATATATCGCAAAATAATATTGAAAGTAGATCAACACGTTATGGGCACTTTATGTAAAGGCAATTAAAGGAAGAATTGCATTTATTATTAAAAAACTATAATTTTTTAATATAATTTTACTCATTAACAATATTAATTCGTGATCCAAGTGTCACTTATACATTAAATGCAATGGTATAACTTATTCAAAGATTAATTTGTTTTATACTTTGCTTTTGTAATCACTCACCCTGAGAAAAATATTTCACTTAAGATATCCGACTATGTTCGGAACCGTGATTTTAAAAAGAGACATAAATGGATAATTTTCATGATATTTAGTGTCACTTAGATTAGAATACGTATACAAAATTTTTTAAGGATATTTTGACAAAAAAAAATTATTTAAATACAATATTTTGGCAAAAAACTAACTTAGAATAACCTTTATTCAAAATGTTCTCCTTTTGTGAAAAATGCTTCTATTATAATATTTTGCCTGTATATAGCTCAAAACTCTCTACAGAGGCTCAACTATAAGTTTTGAAAAATTAACATTATTTTCAGAGTTACAACCATTTGAAATAATTATCCACGTTTTTTTCTTAAAATTTCTCCCCTTTGTTGTCGTCAAATAGGGATAAACCCACTTCTATGTTATATTTCAAAAATTCTAGTTGAGCCTCTGTACAGAGGTCTGAGCTATATACAGGCAAAATATTATTATAAAAAAAGCATTTTTTACAAAAGGAGAATACTTTGAAAATGGGTCATTCTATGTTCACTTTTTGTCAAAATATGGTACTTAAATATAATTTTTTATTGCAATACTATTCTTAAAACAATTTTATATACATTTTCTAATCTAGGTGGCACTAAATATCATAAATATTATCCATCTATACGCTTTTGCAAAATCACGGTTCCGAACGTAGTTGGATACGTTCAACACAATGCTCTGAATGGTATTAAAATATTTATAACTGTATGAAAAAACCCGTGTAATTCGTACGAATTTTCAACCTAAAATTTACGTGCTGTTCTTGTTAAAGTTAGATTTAACATCAAATTGGTTGATAAAATGTTTCTACTCTTTTATTATAGGTGTTTTTGCAACAAATTCAAAAAGGTAAATTTACCATTAGAAAACTTTCCAGTTTTACAAGGCATTTAGTTAACGAGTAGAAATTTTCTCGTGGAACTTGAGACAGTATACAATAAAAATATTGTTTATATAGTAGTAAGTATATATATAAATATATATATATATATATATATATATATATATATATATATATATAAAATTTTTTAATATATTAATTTATTATGTTATAATAAATGTTTAAAAAGTGTTGCTTAATAAAGTTATTATACATAAATAATATTTTCAATTTTAATGAGTAGGACGTCACTCGAGCTATATATATACATGTAATTATGTAAACTTGATAGAGAACGTTAATCCATTTTGAACACATATTTATTTCTTCTGGAATTTTTCATTGTGATTCGTGGAAACCTGGGTATGCTTCAGGTAACCCTAGGGTTCCGCGGAACACAGTTTGAGAACCACTGTATTAATTGATACTTTTTAAAAGGATGGAAACAATTAAAAGCGGTTATATTCTTCATTTTTGTTCTACCATCGAATGAAAAAATCATCTAAAATACATTTAAAACCTAACACTCGTATTAAAGTAAAATACGTTCCGTTGCATTCTTAACTAAAAACAAATACGCAGAAGAATCGATACTGCTTTAAAATGAATCTGAATTATTAATGTATCTAATTTCTCTTAAGCAAGAATTGAAGCCAATAAATAAGCAGAAACAAAACTTCTGCGGGAAAGAATTTTTCCGATATAACATAACTTTTTTAAGATCCATATCACCGAAACAAGTCTGCATCGTAATTTTTATTTCCGCATTGATTGCTGAATATTGGTTACTTTGTGTTTCTTTATTCAACAGGACAGATGAAAAAAAAATTCAAAGAAACACAACGTTATTGATTTTGTGAATCATAATGAAAAAAAGTATTGCTTTAAATAATAGGAGTCAGCTGCGAATATTTGTTTAATGCTTCCCAAGAAAGTCGAAGAATTTTCTGCCTTTTCTAAGAGGACACAGTCCGATTCTATTGACAAAAATCGGTCACAAAATCAAAACTAATTTTTTTGCATAAATTATTCTTTATATATATATATTTTATAACCCTACAATATTTAAAATATCTAAGTTAAAAAACTTCAGAATTATGGTAACTTTTACGTTCGTTTTTTTATTCACATCCAAATGGCAAATCAAAACTTTAAACTTACTTATCTCAGAAAGATAAAATAACTGGTTTGTCTTCATTTAAAATGTGTGTGTGATAAGGCCTTTTTTCTATAGTGTCTAATGCATTGATTTTTTTTTTACTTATTGCTAATAGTTTATGTAAAAAAAGTTGATTTGCATTTTTGAATCAAAGCAATACTTATTTTTCTAAAAAATAATTCAATTCCGAATTTATATATTTTTTAAGGAATTTTCAATAATCATTCATAAACAGAAGTATTGTACGAGTACCATTCATGTTATTTCAAAATCAATAACAACTTTTTTAATACTTAGTTTGACGTACATGTATAAATCAAATTTCATGCGTGTACATAAATGTTTGTAGGAGGAGTAGCATTTTAAAATTACTTCACAACTTTTGAGTTTTTTCCTTAAAAAAATTAAATGGCTTGCTTTGTATGAAGTTTTAAGCACAAAATCTGTTTTACATAGTATACACACATAGGAGGCTACCGAGAAAACTTTTAAAATCCTTAAATTAAAAATTTCTGCTTAAGTCGTGTACCATGTCCCTTAAAATTATCTTATGGTCATGTCAGCTGCATGTATTCTTAGTGTTGTCAATTTTTCTTCCTTTTAATATCTTGATTTGTAGGATGTTTGGATGAGGATTTCAGGATGTACTTTTTATTTTAATTTATTGCGGTTAAATAAAAAATATATTGTTTTCCAAAATGTTGTGAAGCACTGGGAGTACATTCTTCGTCTAATTGTAGAGGTCGTTTAGTTTACCTACTTAAAAAAAAATTCCAATTTTTTAATAGTTAATAGGGAATTTAATCCGGTTTTAAAGATTGAATCTTTTTTTCATTCTGAAATTGTTGAATATCAACATATATTTTATCAATTCTAATCGATTTAATACCATAAATTTTAATATTAAAATTATGATATTTGTATTTAATTTATATTGTTATAAAAGTAATTGCTCCTTTTACAAGTTTATTTTATTAAAATAAAAGTATTATTTCTTTTAGTAATATTCTTTAAAAGTATCTGCATAACCTTGAAAAAACTTATATTCAGTTAACATGAAATAAATGTTACTTTGTGCTTCTCACGTCTTTCCTTTTATATCAATGAATACTTTAACCATAAAGCAACCTTTCTCAAACAATGGGGAACACCTCCCTAGGGGAGCGATATATTTCTATGCGGGGGACGCGAGCATATCGAAAAGTGGAAAGTAAAAGTTTTACAATAAGTATAATTTACAAACAAAAGTAAAAAGAAACAAAAACAATACATACAGACATAAAATATACACATTTACTCTCATATGATATACTTAGAAATGAAATAGTACTGCACAATGTTTTGAAAATTATTTTATCACTACTAAACTAAAAAACAATTTTTACAATTACTAGTCTCTCCCTTGGGGTAGTCCTACAGAAAATTTAATACTTTTCTTGATAGTTTGTACGGCTTATAATTAAAGTCTTTTTGTAGCATTAGCGGCAAAGTAAGTTTTTATTCCTTTCAATACATTATTAAAGTATAAGATAGGGGGAGGGGGAATGCGAAAATTAGGATGGAAAATTAGGTCGCAGACATTGAAAGTTTGAGATGTGCTGCCATATAGAGATAAAAGTTGTATATAATATACTAAAATATAATTTCTTTTTCTTAAATCGAATGATTTTAGAATCAGAATTTCTTTCAAAAATTTATCAATACACTTTAATCAATCATCTGTTTTAGTTTTCTTGCATCTTTTCGTTATTAGTTTCTTAGGAATATAATTTTAATTATTCTTGAAATTTTTGAAGTTTACTTATGTAATATATATTTTCCAGTTACACACACACAGTTATATATGTATATACTATGCTGTTCGAATTAATAGGGACAAATGGTAAAAAAACGAATTTTTCTGAAACCATAGTTTTTAATCTTTAATCATTAATTGAAAAATGCACATTATTTTCAGAGTTACTACCAATTGAAATAATAATCGGTATTACTTGCCTAAAATGTTTTCACTTTGATGTATTATATATGGATAAATCCACTTCTAAGTTAAATGCTACAAAAGTCCTAGTTCAGGCTCTGTACAGAGGTCTGAGCTATTAAAAGGCAAAATATTATTATTATAGAAGCATTTTTTTTCATAAAAAGAGAATATTTTGGAAATAAATAATTCTATGATCATTTTTTTGCCAGAAATCGCATTTAAGTAATTTTTTACTGTTATAATATTCTTAAAGCAGTTTTACACGTGTATTCTAATCTAAGTGACACTAAATTTTTTTAAAAAAAAAAAATATTCGTTTGTTCGCTTTTGCAACTTTACGTTTCCGAATGTGGTCGGATACCTCAAGTAGGCAGAAAAAACTTCTATATTAGTACGAAATATATCCTTCTGTAAAAGGAATGACCTATTTAACTTGTCTTGGTATTGACTTCACCAATGCATAGCACATGTTCTAACTTTGTCATTGTGGAACCACACTTGTAAAGCACTTTTTATTATTTGTTCTGTTGTCATGCAACTCATATTAACTAATCTATTCTTGAGAACATACCATGAATTCCTAAAATTTTAAGGTTTGATGAATTACCAGGTCAATTAAGCACACTTTTATTTTATTTTCTCTCATAAAAGTCTGAACCAAATTCGAATTCCAAGTCATGTTGAAATGTTCTATCAAATGTTTCCATCGATGGAACAATTCTACTGTGTAATACCAGAATTCATCATGGCTTTAAGAGGGACTAAGCTTTTAGTGGCATTTGTTGTGAAAAAACCCACAAGACATCTGACTTTCATCATAGTAGCTGACTTTCATTTTGACTTCGTATAACTGCACCTTATTTGCATTCCTGCACGAATAAAGTTGTTTAATTACTGAAAATGACCTTCTTCTAGTCGTTAAAGGTCCAGGTTTGGTATTTCTTGGCTAATGCTAAATGTTTTAAAACTCAAAGTCGTTATAAAGAAGCTGGTGATAGAAGAGCAGCTGTTCGGAGCGCTGAGTTGGAAATCGATAGCTGGGCCTATGGTGTTTAGTCGGCTTGATACAATTGACCATTCTATACAATATACGTTCTTACAAGTATAAACAAGTATGTATAGGTTTTAAATGAAATATCTATCGTTGTTGAATGTTTCTACAAACTTTTTTCAGTCTTGGATTAGTTTTGAAGAGCATCGGTGATTGAATGTAAGTTTTCATTGTTTTAATTGGACTTTAAACTTTAAACGCGTTTTTCTCAAAACTGTGTTTTACAAACTTTTCTCCATCATATCTCACGAACAGTTGGACCGAATAACTCCAAATTTATCGAGTAGACTCCGCTCACATAGACGCATCAAATGGACTACGACCATTCCAAAATTCTAAATATATCTATTTTTTATAACAAAAACATAACAGAAAACCCCATGAAATTCGAAATTTTTCTTTAGAGGTCTAATTAAACTCCAATTTTTGATATTTTTAATTCAGTGTAGTCCATTCTGTGCATTTAAGCTTAGAGGTTAAAACACCGTTAATTTTGTTTATTTCAGATAAGTCAATCAGTCGGAATTGTGGAGAAAGTGAGAATCCATTTTTTCGAGACGGGTGTGTTCAGAGCGCTATGACTGACGTTCTATTGGATATTTTTGGCTAAACATTTATATACATACTCTTAAATTGCATATAAATTAAAGATAAAAAAACTTCAAGTTTTATCTTTTTACTGGTCGTCAAAAAAAATTTGGAATCCAAATTTTGGAAAACCTTTATTAGCGGATCTCTCGTGAACAGAAGAAACATGCATGTCAAATGTATGCCAGTCTAATAGTTTAGGAGATATCGTGATCAGATATATATATATATATATATAATGAATATATATAAAATATATATATTAAAATAATGAAAAGAATTTATGAATTTTATATATTGTATATTATTATATTTTTTTATAAAAAAAAATATTTAATTTCAGATAGTATACTTTTAATAAAATATTACTGTTTTTAACTATTTTTTAAATGTTTTCAAAACATAATGGAGAAAAAAATTATATTCTTATGTATCATAATAAAATTCAGATTGACATGATTAAAACAGTTTAGTTATTACTGCAGGAATTTAACTGTTTCATTTTTTAAATTTTTTTTCCGATTTTCCAACATACACACAATTACCATTTCAGATATTTATTACGCAAAAAAGCCTAGTTTTTTATTTCTAAATTTGAAAGTCTTTATATCTTAAATACAGTAAACCAAGTTACCTAGAGAAGCAAAGGCATTTGCAATGGGAATTTTCTACACATCCATCGCTTTGAACTGAGTTCTGGGTAATTGAATTAACCATGCATCTTAAGAAGAGTATGTATATACTGACGTTATTAAGAGAAACATTTTAATTAAATCTGTTGCTATAGCTACAGGAAGATGGAGTATTCCAGGTTTAATTAATACAAATAGCATGAAGGTGGGATTCCTAATAAGACATTCGATTGCTTAATGTTAAGATGCTCTGGTTTAAGTGTTACATGTATGCAATTAAATATTAACCACATTTACTTTCTAAAAAATGTTTTAAATATACAAAAAATGTGAATTTTTCTGTTCAAAGTTGAAAATTTTAAATACATAGCTTCTTAAGAGATTTTGAAAATAGTTTTGCCCTGCTATCGTTTGAAACACTTCTTATGAATGATTACTATATTTCAAGGTGAATCTACATTTTATATTTATTACATAAAAGTTTTCTGAATTTTATCTCAGGAAAATATATTTTAATAAAAGTTTCAAATTATGCATTCATTATTTTTTTAAATGGGGCTGTGATTGATATTTTACCATGGCGCACATAGTACATTCTCCTGGAGCTGGTGTTACCTTACGAGGCATCATTTAGATAGACACCATTTGCCACACCAATTCAATTCATATCCAACACGTAACCAACTACACAAGAGATGGCGAACCAGTGGCACGTGTGTCATCAATAGCACGAGACACAATATTTTTTGCAAGCCACCGATCAAAATAGTTTGAATTTTAGTCAAAAATAACAAAGTTCACTATGAAGTAATCCTCATGTGGGATCTGATTAGTGCTTTTGACACTAAATTGCATGTTTTCATAAAAGATATTACTACAAAAATAAAATTCCAAGAACTTCCCAAACTTGAAAAAAATATCAAAAATTTAGATATACATAAGAAACCAGACATATAGAAAAAGTTATAGAAGAATTTATTTCCGTAATTGATTCTTCAATCAAAGAACTTTCAGCAAGATGTTCTCAGTTCAAATAATTATTTAAAACGCGTTCAAGTTTAAGTATCCTGATGTGACTTTATTTGATAAACTAAACTTCCTTTTAGTTCAACTGATTGGAAGTTGTAGAATTTGATATGCAACTGATAATTTTCAGTATAGTTCTATATGGACTCAAAAATTTATTAAAACGAGGAACAAATTGGAGTTGTTCCTCGTTGTAAAACTGCATTTATACTATAGTTGCAAAAGGTATCCGAACACGTTCGGAGTACGTTTTAACAAAATAACACATTTAAACATTATAAATGCTTTTATAGGACTCAATAACAATACATATTAGCATTCAACCAACAGTATTTAAAAGAAATTGCTTAAATTTCACAAATATCACAATTATAAGTGAAATTTTAGCAATATTTTTGTAACACTTTGAAGCAATTAGAGACAAAAATAATAAACTTATATTAGTAAAAGTATTACCAAAACAAATTAGGCGCATTTATCTAGAGGATGTACTAAAATTTGAAAATTTTAGAGCTGATTGAGTAAACACATTATAAGAAAAGATACATTCTTTATGAGACCATTATTTAAATAACAAGCCCTAACTCAAAACGTATTCATACAATAAGAAATATTTCAGTACATTCTCTAGAAAATAGCATAAATATGAGGTTCAAAAAGCTTTATAGAAATATATTTGTAATATTTTGAGTTATATATCAGACTCACCATGATAGATTTTGAACAATTTAAATGACGAATTTCTGCAGATCAAAGACCCATTTTTCCAGTTTTTCTAACTTTATAAAATTGATTGTAGCTTGGACTTTAAGTAGCATAGAAACAAAACAAAGTGCGTTTTGTAAAGCCAAAACATAGCTCTAATCAATAAAATAGAAAACAAAAATCTCTATCTTGACCAAATTTGGTCATTTCCAACGTGTTTGGATACCTTTTGCATTGTAAAAATGCATTTATATTAGTATATTTCCCTAATAATCACAAGACAAAATTATTTTAAGGGTACGTCTATACCTCATTAAACGTTTTTTTAGAAAAATGACACACTGATCCACTAAAGAACTACACAAACCAGCCGATTTAAATTCGGCGAGGAACTGTCAGGAACCGGATAGCTTAAAAACAGGACTCCAAGAAAAGAGGCCGGTGATGTTCGATTGGAAGGGCATTGTATCCACAACCCAGAGGTTGCAGGTATAGTTCGGGTCACTGAAGAAGAGATTGTTATAAAAACAATTACTTTTATTTCAGCCTAATCAATTTAGGATTAGGATTAATTAAAGTTTAATAACCCTGTGGGAGCAATCCCCTAATTAATTTCTTAAAATATAATTTATAAGGTTATCCAAAGTACACTTATCTCTTGACTTGTTTATAGATCACTTGTAAGAGGCCCCAATGTCTCTCACGAGCACGCAGATTTGGGGGGGTGAGAGAAGAAATACTCGAAATGATTCATATCTAATCTATTTATTTCAACACTAAGAACAAACACAATTTCAACTTATAATCTTAAGGTATCCGACTACGTTAGGAACCGTGATTTTAAAAAAGTGCCTAAATGGATAATTTTCATGATATTTAGTGTCACTTAGATTAGAAAATTAATATAAAATTGTTTTAAGAATAGTGTTACAATAAAAAAATTATTTAAGTACAATATTTTGACAAAAAATGAACATAGAATGACCCATTTTCAAAATGTTCTCCTTTTGTAAAAAATGCTCCTATTAAAATAATATTTTACCTGTATATAGCTCAGACATCTGTACAGAGGCACAACTGTGCTTTTGGAAAAAATTCTTATTATATTCAGAGTTACAACCTATTGAAATAATTATCACGTTTTTTTCTTAAAATTTCTCCCCTCTGTTGTCGTAAGACATAGATAAACCCACTTCTAAGTTATATATTTCAAAAATTCTAGTTGAGCCTCTGTACAGAAGTTCTACCTACATACAGGCAAAATATTATTATAGTAGAAGCATTTTTCACAAAAGGAGAATATTTTGAAAATGGGTCATTCTATGTTAATTTTTTTGTCAAAATATTGTACTTAAATATTTTTTTTTATTGTAATACTATTCTTAAAACAATTTTATATACATTATCTGATTTAAGTGACACTAAATATCATAAATATTATCCATTTACACACGTTTGCAAAATCACGGATCCGAGCGTAGTCGGATACCTTAAGAGAATTTTTCAATAAAAATCGTGAAAGTGTGGAAAAATGACAGAAACACGTCAGCGATTAGTCGACTAAGAAACTGGATCCTTCCTTTAATTTAGTATATAACTTTTTAACTGACTTAATCTAATCTTAATTCAATCTTAGTAAACACAATCGTAACTTTAAGGTTTTTTTTCTATTAATAATCAAAGCTCTATAGTTCAAATATTATACCTTTAATATAAATCTCATCTTTCTAGAGTATATCTCCGCTCCTTCTCCTTCTAAATCTAGAAACCCTCATCTATTTATAGTAAGTTAATTTGCATATCACGATTTTTTTCTTACGAAAGACTGGTTGCGAATAACGCAAATTGGTATCCCAAAGGTTTCCCAAGAGGTTTAGTTAGAAGGTTGAGTATAGATCCGTCACGCACTTGTCAGCTCTTTCCTAAACTGCTACAGCTCTCTTCAAATTAGCTTCTTCATTATTTCTACTTCTATCTAGAATGATAACTTAATTAAGAACTACTATTTTATTTCAATTAATGATTAGCTACTCAAGCTTAACGGTTAACCCTAACGCAAAACTTGCTCTTGTTTAAATAGCATTTACATTAGTATACAATCAAGTCATCTCTAAAAAAAAAGGCGGGTTTAAGCTCAAACTACAGTTAAAGAATAATTTCCCCGACAGGATTAGTTGGACAGTGGGCAGAACCTGTCATTATTATACTGCTTTTTGATAATATCAGGCGACATGCTGTTTTCGAGACTCGCCAGAAAAAGGCTGGGAAATTCAGTCGCATCCAACATATTCCCTGTATTTAGCAAACTCCAGCTATCTCTTGTTTCTGTCCTTACAAATATTTTAGGGCAAAAAATTTCAAAAACCAGTATAAGATATCAAACAAGCACTGGTTCAATTTTTCACTTCTATTGAAAAGGCATATTTAAAAAAAATGGCATAAACCATTTAACATCTCACTGGCAAGAAGTCATGAATAATGATGGCAATTATGTTTTTTACTTAATGGAGTTTATTAAAAATATGAACAATTTTTATTTTATTTTATTCTAAAAATGGATAGAACTTTCTGGCAGAATCCATGAAATTTATGATGTTACAAATGCAATTAATATTTCGCCTTCAGTCATTCAAACCTAATGAATAGTTAGCGACACTTATTTATGTCCTTCACAAACCTATCTTAAGGCCTTCAAATTTCAAATAGATAATTTGTGTGTGTGTGTGTTGCCCATATGATTGGCAGGATTGCTATCAAATTTCTGATCTGATATAGCAAGTTAGTTTTAAGAAGTTAGTTTATTTGGAGTTCTGAGTTTCGGTTTCGGTTTTATTTTAAAACATTTAAATTTAATTGATTAAAATTTGTTTGAACATAATCAACTGTTTCAGTGTGAAATGGTTATTAATTTCAATTTTCATGACAGAAATATTTTCTGCTTGATTATGTTTTGAGATTTTTTGAATTATCATAATTATTTAATTAATATTGATTATTAAGGCGAATTTGTGTTTCAAAAAATAGTTTATGTAACTCAGAAGTTTTTACATTGATTTTTTTCCTGTTGAGAAAATGCCACGGCCAAAATTCTCTCAGGTTGCTATGAGAAACAATATTTGGAAGAGATGGAATACTACTGAAAATGAAAAATTTAGAACGCAGCCCTACACTTTAGGAATCAACTTAATAATATAATCTGAACATGAAACGTAAGTTATTTTTGCTGTCCACAAAAGTATTTTTGAAAAAGGTACTGTGTAACCTTAACACTTCAATAATCATAATAATTATTATTATTGCAAGAAGTTCTTCCCTTTCGAATTTTACTGACTAAATCTCAAGATTTAGTTCAACAGAATCCTTCTTTAAAAAATAAGGAATGCTGCAGTAGAATAATAATGAAAAAAATATATATATATGAACTATTTAAGTCCTTCAAGTTTGGTGGTACAAATGTTGCACAACTAGTTCATATTCGTTTATTGTGTGGTGGTACATAATACGTCCCATTTGTATGTAAGCCTCAGAAATTGATGCGAAAGGGTACATTCTCTAAACCATCACAGAGGCCAACTTCTAGAAGTTACTCAAGTCTCTAGATGTCAGAAGCTATTTGTGTGCAATGTGTTTATGCAGTAGTTAATTTTTGATCAGCTATGAGTCAGCTAGGTGGTATTTTTTTTAACTATGTTGTGTATTTTTAAGTGTAAATGAAAGTGATTCTTGTGATATTTCATACAAATCAGTTAAGTACATATATTATGTAGCTCAATAAGTCAATATTACCATAATTAGTACTTCACATGTGCATTGCAAGTATGAAAATACGAGAGTCCAAAAAATTTACCACCACGCAATTGAAGGCCATGTTCTTTTTACAAATACAAAATGCATTTCGCTTGTTTTTTTTGCAATAATGGATATGTTTAGTTTGCCAGATACATTTTTTCTAAGTTATATTTTTAAACAATAATAATACTTATTAAATAATAGCGCATGCAAAATTATACAGATATCCTGAATGAGCTATATAGCTCGTGTTCTGAAAAAAAAAATACATCAAATACACTTATTACATAGGATGACTTAATAACAAGTAATATATCAAAAATTTTACGTGCATTCCTACTTTGATCAACAAAGAAAAATTTTATTTTAGCTACTTTTTATTAAATAGTTACAATTAATATAACTATGTATATACATATCACATAATCACAACATTACTTATCATTAAAATATCGTATTTTCATCCAAAACAATCGTGTATATAAAATTTCAGTTCAACTGAATGCTTTAAAACGTGAGGAAAAAAAACCTTGATAAGTTTTGACACGTCGCTAAAAAGGTCGCTAAGTCGCCAAAAATGATGTCAACGTGGCTGTATTTGTAATTTTATAGATAATTAGTTTTAATTAGTTAATTTTTATTAACTATAATTAAATTACTGTATTGTCATCCAAAATAATCATGTATACAAAATTTCAGCTCAATTGAGCGCTTTAAAGTGTATTTTATTAACGATTGAAAATTCCACCAAGATAAATAAATAAATAAATATAGAGAGTGTTAGATAATATTAGGCATTGAAAAACTAAATAAAATAAAAAAAATTACATATAATAGAATATTAAAAATTAAAACGATTATTAGGTAAATTAGGACTAAACTAAAATTAAGCTTACAACATTAGATTAGAAAAAACTGAAAATGTTTTAATATATGGGATCAATAACAGTATAAGATGAAGTGTATATATTTATTTTCCCAAGTTCGAAGCAATCAAAGTTCGTACAGAATTGATGTGTTGTGTGTACAAAGTTCCATTGTCAAAGGGAAGAACTAGAAGCACAACTATCGTGCCGCTTGAAACGTGGTGGTTCAAAATATGTATCACCTATTTTTTTAAAACTTTGGACACCCTTTAATTGAAAAAAAAACAGCTTTGTTCCAGCTGTGTTCTAGCTTTTGTTCAGTAATTATAGTTTAGAGAAGTTTATCTAAATAATCGCGTAATTAATTCCCTATATTGCATTGTTTTTGTCCACAATTCAGCGCCTGAAAGAGTTAAATAGTCCTGAAATGTGGCATTTTTATACAAACTGAATGTCCATTCAAAAGATAACCCATTTTTTACAGTCACTCTCTTCTCCGGTTTCCTTTTTTCCTCCTGCATTTATTTTTGGAATAAAATACAAGTAAAAGGGAAAAAAAAGTTCCATGTGTCTTAAAATCATGAAATATTTATTCTGCCGCCACTCGGTCTTTAAAAATAAAATGTTTATTGCATTTTCTCCTAAGTTGTCGAACACGTTGTGCCCAATGATAATCGCTTGAAAAGCTCCAAAATGAACCTTAAAGCAGTTTAGAACGTTCTTTTTTTACCGTTTGATTTTTCTATCATTTTTGTTCCTCACTTTTAATAGCACTTTCTGTACTTAATTTGAAAATTCACGAGGTAGTTTTGCTATGGAGTTCATGAAGAGAGGAAACTTTAAGAAAAGTAAAATTTGTTGCAAATTTCAAAGTGAAAACGTAATTTCCCATACGTCATATATCGTTCTAAAATAATTAAAAGTTTTAAACAAATAAAACACGCTTTTGTAGTTAATCGAACTAAAAGGTAAAAAAAAAAAAATTCTTAGTATAACAATTAATGGATTAACGAGAAAAAGTATGTCATTGTGATAAAAACGTGGGGTGCTCTATATCAATTGCTATTATGATTTCTTACTAATTCTATTCCAAAATGCCAAGTTAATGTAAAAATTTAGAACAAATGACCCCAAATTTTTGGTTCTATGTATATAATAAATGTGTGATTTTTGTTTAGTTTTCTAAACTAACATTTATTTATTCATGAATTAATCTCAATTGCGTATTTTTTTTTAGAATCTGAAGTACCCATTCGCATTCTATCAGTGCACTGATTCGACCTGGTTTGTAAAATGTAGGATCAGCCAACTGGAGGAAATCTGGAAAAGCTAAGTTTTAAATATTTAATGCGAAAGAAGGTGTAAAATCAATGATATTTTTCACTAAAAAGAGCTGAATAGTCTCTCTGAAACTTACATCAGCATTAGACATGAAAGTGTACATTTTGATTCGAAGAGTTTGTGTGAAATTTTTTAATCCGTGACCTTTGAATCAATTCTCAGCTGTTTTGGTAAAATGAAACAATGGATGATGTTTCATTCCACAGATCCTACAAGAGAGTTTAGAAAGAGATTTTATGTCTGAATTTCAAGCAATTACAGCAGAAATTTTTCCACACGCTTGAGTATTTTTTTTATTTCCATTTTAAGAAAAGCAAGACAATTGTTTATATTATGATAAGAAATTGCTGATGTATCTTCTCTTTTTTCACATATAAAGAATATTTTTTCTGTTTATTGTATTTATTTTCACTTTAGGGTTGTAACTTAAACTTTTTTTTAGTCTCCAAATCTGGAAATGGGAAAACGTTAATCTTGATGAAGCTGCTCAGGACAACGGAGCAAAACTATTAAATTATTGTATTGTCATTGGTCCTTGACAAGTGTACAAAATTTCGAATTAATATTTCTTTTTAAGGTATCCGACTACGTTCGGAACCGTGATTTTAATAAAGCGCATGAATGGATAATTTTCATTATATTTAGTGTCACTTAGATAAGAATACACGTATAAAATTGTTTTAAGGACATTTTGACAAAAAAAATTATTTTACAATATTTTGGCAAAAAATTAACTTAGAATAATTTATTTTCCAAATGTTCTCCTTTTGTGAAAAATGCTTCTATTATAACAATATTGTGCCTGTCTATAGCTCAGACCTCTGTACAGAGGCTCAACTAGAATTTTTGAAATATATACCTTAGAAGTGGGTTTATCCATGTTTTACAACAACAGAGGGGAGCAATTTTAAAAAAAAAAGGCCAATAATTATTTCAATTGGTGGTAGCTCTGAAAATAATGTGAATTTTTCAAAAAATTCTAGTTGAGCCTCTGTAGAGAGGTCTGAGCTATATACAGGCAAAATATAATTATAATAGAAGCATTTTTCACAAAAGAAGAACATTTGGAAAAATAATTATTCTAAGTTAATTTTTTGCCAAAATATTGTATTTAAATAATTTGTTTTGTCAAAATGTCCGTAAAACATTTTTATACATGTATTCTAATCTATGTGACACTAAATATCTTGACAATTATCCATTTATGTGCTTTTTTAAAATCAAGGTTCCGAACGTAGTCGGATACCTTAAAGAGGGTAAAAATCGAGTATAAAGATTCCGTTACGTATAGTTGAAGCTAATAAAAATGTGTTAAAAAGAGAATACTTTGAGTTCACATCAGGTTAAATAAAATGTTGCATAGATTGTATTCCTTAAATTAAATCAGTGATTCTCAAACTTTTTATATTTGCGACCAATTATCATTTATAATCTTCATCCGCCTTCTTCATACAAAAATTATGTATTGAAGGCAATTATAATATACTGCAACACGAAACATACAATGCGACTTCAAGTATAAACTGCACAAATTATTAAGATATGTATTATATTTGTATAGGACAAGCCTATGGAAGTCACTAGTATTTACTAAATTGGCTTTTTATTTAATATTGATAAGTTAAGTATCAAATACTTTTTACCGTACTGATACATTTACAAGTATCTTATATTAGTGGGAATATGTTTTTTACTTTTTATCAAGCCCGAATGCACTTTGTTTCGCTTCTTTTCAATAAAATGATAATTAATTTAAAAATTTTATTTTGGACTTTTCGATATGCTCGAGCCCGCCACGCAGGGGTAATACACACCCCTAGGCGACCGCGCCCCACAGTTTGAGAAGCGCTGTATTAAATTATAAATCAATTTTTAATTTCTACAACTAAGTATATTTAGAAGTAAATCAAATGCAAACTGCGCACATTTCTTGTTAAAAAAAATAATTATCTGAATTTGAAGTTTTAAAATGATATTTTTATTTCCTGTTGAAACTGCTGGTTTAACACATTTTTTTTTTAATTTAAAAGCTCTAATTTTAGTTTAATTAGTAGAAAATGTGATTAGTCGTTTTCGAAATGTTTCAGTATCCCTTGGAAGACATTGCATATACATGCTACACTTTATATACCAGTAACACTGTGTGTATAAGATTATAGAATCATTCATTCATTCATATATAACACATTAGGTTGGAGAGAAAGAAAATCCTTTATTTTTTTGGTAGATGGCTGTAATGTCGATATCTCGTGAAGTATCAATCAAACAATTTTAAATTTATACTCGTTGTCAAAGTGACATTTCACACTGAAAGAATGCTTTTGCTGCTTTTTGTTTGGTCCGTTCAGTTTTGAGTTACAGGGTGTTAAAAATGGAAGTGTCAACAAAAAGAGAAAACTCGGTACATTTTACAGTTTTTCTTTGATAAAAAGCAAAAATGCAAGCCAGACGTCTGAAATTGTGAATGCTGCTTATAGTGCTGATACTGTAACAGCTAAATACGTGCAATTTTGGTTTCGACGATTTCGTTCAGGTATTTTTGATGTTAAAGATGCACCTCGCACAGGCATGCCCATCGTCGAAAATGTCGATAAAATCACAAAGATAACTGAAGTTGACCGGCATGTTAATAGTCACAGCATCTCTCAGGAGCTAAAGATCGACCATAAAACCGTTTTAAACCATTTGCTCAAAGTTGGATTCAAAAAGATGCTCGATCTTTGGGTGCCACAACAATTGACACCAAAAAACCTGATTATTCGAATTTCCATCTGCGTAGCCTTGGCAAAAGGAATAAAATCGACCCATTTCTTAAAGAGATGCTGACTGGGGATGAGAAATGGGTCACATACGACAATATTGTGCGAAAACAATCGTGGTCAAAGAGCGGTGAAGCAGCTCAAACTGTAACCAAACTAGGAATAACGGCCATGAAAATTCCATTGTATACTTGGTGGAACTGGAAAAGAATAATTTATTATGAGTTCCTTCCGTTTTGGCCAAACACTAAATTCAGTTCTCGACTGTCAACAACTGGACCGTTTGAGGTTAGCGATTGATCAGAAACGGCCAGAATTGGCGAACAGAAGAGGTGTTGTGTTCCATCAGGACAACGCCAAGTCAAACACGTCTGTAGTGACTCGCCAAAAGTTCTGGGAGCTTGGTTGGGAAGTTTTAATGCATCCACCATATAGTCCAGACCTTGCATTAAGCGATTACCACCTTTTTCTTGCATTGTAATACCTCCTGAGTGATAAGAAATTGGGATGAAGAGAAGACTTTGAAAATCGATTTCTAGAGTTTTTCGCTAATAATGACCGATACTTCTATGAGAGATCCATTAAGAAGCTACCTTTAATATGGCAATACATTTTACAGCAAAATGGTGCATATTTGACTCAAATCGGACAATCTGAAATTTGTTAAATAAAGTCTAGAATTTCATGCAAAAATATTGGATTTCTTTTTCCCCAACCTACTATATTTCAGGCATTCTGGAAAATGAAAGAAATCGTGTTCTTTAAAATATGTGTTCTGTTATTCTTCAAGCATAATTACTCCAACATTGTGGCTACTTAGTGCCTAATTAAACAAAACAAAACACATTATCACAGCAATGAGTTTCCAGCCTCTCTTGTCGATTATTCTCCTATCCATGTCAGTGCATTTGCTCAACTTGAAATTATCTTACCGTAAAATATGTGGTAGTAAAGAGTTCGCTCTATTTTTATTTATTATTCGATTAATTTTTAAGTTTAACCTTCCAGACCTGACACATACAATGTGTGTATATGTGTGTTTGAGAGTGTGTAGTCAATGATACATCTAAAAATATCAAATCATGTTAAATGATTTTTGCTACATTAAGGTATCCGACTAGGTTGAAAAAGTGCTTTTTAGGTGTTTGATGTTTGGTGTTGTTCGGGTCATTAGAGAGAAAAAAAATTAATTTTTGAGGAAGAAGGATTAATACATAAAACTAGAGAGTTTTTTAAGTTCTTTTTAGAGCATTTACTTTATCTAACTAATAAAAATATTTTTTTTTTAATTCGTTGTTTGAAGAATGAACTTTTTATAATAATTTGTGCACCAAAAACGGGATATGTTCTAAATAATCCAATCAAATGCAATGAAATTTATAACATATATGCTATGGGCCCTTCAGAATGTAACAAAATGCAGTTCTTAAGACAGCTACATTTAATCACATTTTACAGCCATTTTTAGCTTAGAACATGCAATAATTTTGACGAAAAATCATAACCATCAAATTGAAATGCTAATAAAATATTTATTTCTTTAACTATTTTTTATCGTACGGTTTGTGTGACTTCAGAGGATCAAGAAGTATATAAATGATGTTAAATGTGCTTTTTTTTATATTTATCACGTTTTTCTTAACTTAAAAAAGTTTGCTAAATTTTCCTAAGAATAATTTTTTTTTCAAAAAAAAAAGGGCGATACATGTTAGTTATTTAATAGTTATGACTTTTTAAGCCTATTTAGGTTCTTTAAAACAATAAAATTATTCAAAAAATCAATTTTTGAAAAATTTATCTCCGAACCTAGTCAGATACCTTAAGTACAACAATTAATTATTTTCATGAGGAATTTTGAATTCTTTTGTTTAATATTTATTCTTAAATTCTTTCGTGCTATAGAGTTTTACTGTGTATTGTTTGTTGAACGTTTCCATATATACTTTAAGGAATTTAAAATCAGTTTTTATCCTATTCAAGTTATACACACAAGGGCAAATAAAACATATTAAAATATATATTATCTAAGTATTTACTATTTATTTCGTACAATGTTCTAAAACTGTTAAGGGGCCAAAGAGGTTTGCTGCTCAGTATACCTTTTCTGGAAAATATATTCATTTCTCGTTAACCCTAACTGAAGCTCTCTGTACAAGTTCATCCCACTAAGGCCTCGTCGCTTCAGTCATTCAAAGCCCGTCACCTGACAGTTCAATTCGATAACAGAAGGTGATGTAAACGCCAAATTAATTATTAACCTAGTTCACCGAGTTTTGGTAACACAATCACACGTCAGAAACCGTGGAGTACAGTAGGTAATTTAGGGAACATTTAAACTTTGATCCGTAAAACTCGAAATTGCGAGATATTATTACATATTAACTCAAATTAATGTGATGTGCTTTGGTGATCTAGTGCAGAGGTGGAGAACCTTTTTACCATTTGAAACCGTATGTTAGATTAAGTAGTAAAAAAGGAGGTCGCATACGTTAATGTACCCATAAATGAGACTATTATTAATTTATTATAGTTTTTGTAACAGTTTTATGTATTATATAGAAATATTATTTTAAAATAAAATATAACCTTATTTATTTATTATTTGATATAAAAAACTTACAGCATAAAATATTTTTGTATTTACATAAGCGTAAAAACTTCTTGTAGCATTAGTCATCTATTATTATTTTTTTTCTTTTATAAAATTGTTAAGTTTATAGATAATGTTGTTACTGTCCATATTTCACAGTTAGTGTTTTAGTTTATGTAAGCATATATTCATATTGTTACGAATTTTGTGTAAAATAGTGTAAATGATCAGTATTTGAATGTGTAATGCATTTATATTACCCTATGTTATATTTATTTTATGTTAAAATTGTTATATTCTTAAGCAACGCCTTCCCTTACGTTATAATGGGGACTCAACGGAAACTTGGCGAAATCTTGTAAATAGATCCAAGTTCGCATCATTTTTGGAGACCATTTTAGATGATTTCGAGACCCTGTAGGTTCTTTTGGAAATTTGTGGAGAAACCCACTAATTTCAAGACCTATGATGCAAGCAGATCTTTCTGGATGGGTCCGCGAGGTCTATAAGAGAGATGCTAGCCGAAAATGAGTTAGTATTGTTTTGATTAGAGAATTAGTCAGCCGTGTTTTGACTAGTTATTGGTCAATCGTGTTTTGACTAGTGATTGATCAGTCGTGGTTTGACCAGTGATTGGTCAGTCGTGTTTTGACTAGGGATAAGTAGTCTTGCCTCAACCATGAAGAGTTAGCGATTAGCTCGACTGTTGAATTGGAAGAGCGATGCTTGGTGATGCTTTACATACATGTATTTTAAACATTAATATTGTGTTTGAGCGCTGTGTAGAAAATGTGAAGTTCTTC
Organism: Trichonephila inaurata madagascariensis; assembly: GCA_019973955.1. Classification (NCBI taxonomy): domain Eukaryota; kingdom Metazoa; phylum Arthropoda; class Arachnida; order Araneae; family Nephilidae; genus Trichonephila; species Trichonephila inaurata. The sequence continues at coordinate 113,458 of BMAV01003088.1, forward strand.
TGAGATTTTTGCTAATGAATCTTGTATTTCAAGAATTGATTTCCGACAATAAATTCTAGTCGCCATTAAAGAACTGTCTTATTCTTTGCGACTGATTTGCATGAAATCTTTGACCCCCAAATCAACGTAACAATATATATATATATATATATATATATATATGGAACAAGCTCCATACTATGAAGCCTTAATTGATCATCTAAATGAGCAAGTCGGTATGGTTGCCCTGTTGCACTAGATGACGTTCTAACATTTGAAATATACGATTGGCTATTCCCACCACCAGGCATTGAAACATGCATTTATGCCGTTTATTATTTAATTCCATTTATTTTAAAACTTTTATAAAAATATTATTATGTAATAGAAGCATTTTTCACAAAAGGAGAATATTTTGAAAATGGGTCAGTCTATGTTCATTTTTTGTCAAAATATTGTACTTCAATAATTTTTTATTGTAATAATACTGTTCTTAAAACAATTTTGTATACATTTTATAATCTAAGTGACACTAAGTATCATAAATATTATCCATTTATACGTTTTTGCAAAATCACGGTTCCGAAAGTAGTCGGATACCTTAAGGAATTACGAAAAATCTGAAAGATAACTCCAAACATAAATTTACAGCTATTTTGCAAATTATCGAATGCTGTTTCTAAAGAGATACAATTGTTTGAAAAGAGAAAATTGCAGGTATAACTCTACTCTCCACGTTTAGTTTTACATATCTAAGTAAAAAAGTATTTCCTCGAAAGAAAAATATTTGGAGTCCGCAAGGAAATTGACTAACAGCTGAATGCGCAGAATCGTGTCTAATTGAAAGTCCCGCATTATACCTCTTATTTTGCGATATGAAAGTAGAGCGGAGCAAGCTCTAGGTTCGCTTTAAAATTTGTATATTTATCTTTATTTAACTATAATGAAGGGGAATACTTACAATTTATGTTTTTTATTTCTTATTTTAATAAATATGTGTTTAAAAGTACAAAATATATATATGTGCAATCTTAATATATTATTTTTCGTTGAAGAAATAAATATATTTTATGCTGTTTATTTTCATGGAAAGAAATATCTTTAAATGATGCAAAATTAATATATAATAAAACTTTGAATATCTATATTATATTGATCTCAATTTTCTAACTCTGCATACATTATCACTTTAAGCAAAATGTTCTAAACATCCTGTTGTTTGGCACGCTGAATCATATGCGTAGATTGGTTTCGCACGTCAGTGCTAAAAGGTTGCCTACCCCTGATCTAAGCCATTTATTTTGGTTAAACATCCTAAATTGGAAAGACGGAAATTAAGGTTCAATTTTAAAAGTTTACCCTTCCCTTTGGTTACCTTTTAATAATGAAATGTAATATTGTGCTTTTCTGGTTGAAGGTGTGGGCCGACTCCAAATCATATGGTTCGATTAAATAGTATAATTTAAAAGCAATTTTATAAAAAAATTAACCTGAAACTTATTTAGTAAAAAAAATTAAATTCAAAAACACACTACATAGGGCAGAACACTACAATAACTCACGATACACCACCTGCATCAAAATAGAATAATCAGGGAGTCTCACCAACTGATCAATAAATTTCTTAGAAAGCGATAAAAGGTTAATGCAGGTTAACATTGGTTGAATCTCTACTATGAAATTAAACTGCTTGTGAAAATTCCTACTGTCCCTATTCTCAGAGTTTATGTATTGTTTTTAAAAAAAATTATTCCGAAAATTCTTTTTAACTGTGAGCAGATCTTACTAATGTACAAAATAAACAAGTAATGTAAAAAATAAGTCGATTCTTACTTAAATAAAAAAAAATTATTTTAGTTACTTTTTATTAAGTAATTAATATAAATATGTATGTACATATGACCGAATCCCACTATTAGGTGGCAAAATAGAAAGCGATTTTCCTTTCTATATATGATGTTGGATTATCATTTTTTTGTTACTTTTTGTTCATTAAATTAATGTATTTATTCCAATAAAATATAGTATAGTAAAAATAAAGCACATTCTGAGAAATTAGGCCATCTCAGGTGGGATTCGAACAAACGACCTTTGGATCCGAAGTCAAGCACGCTATCCATTGCGCTTCAAGGACATAGCGAGCGATTTACCATTTTATATAGGGTATTGGACCATTATTTTTGTTTGTTATTCTGTTGTTTTGACTAATGCCACCTGCCTGAAGAAGTCAGATCGCTGCCCGGGAAATTCCTCGCGGCTAAGGGCTAGAATTTTTACGCCTGTTGTTAGCCTTAGCTTTGAGCACCATGCAGGTGACAATATGATTTTGCTCGGGTCGACCCCATTTTAGAGGGAGAAAACCCTGGGAGTGGCCAAGGGTCTCCCACCTCTCTTCCCCTTCCACCAACCACACGATATGACTTGCGGCTCAACGGATGTTTAGAGTACCCTCATGCCGCAAAGGCACTATATATTTACAAATATCCGTGCCTTCTCCGGGATTCGAATCCAGTCTCTACGGTACCGGAGTCAGCGTCGCTAACCACTATACCGGTTGGGCCACTTTTTGTTATTCTTTATTCATTAACTAAATATAATTAATGAATTAATATTTGAAAAAAATGTGTCAACATCAAGTGCAATGCCCTACAAGTTTAAAAATGTGTGTTTGAAATTGAGTGAATGAATAAAAAGTATTTTATTAACGATTGAAAATTTGAACAAGATATATATATATATCTTGAATTTTTGAATCTTGAAAAATTGAATTTTACAGATAAAGTTCTCTTCCCGGCGTGAGCTTGAAAAATAAGATCATTGCAACCCTAGAAGATGTCCCCAGGTTTACGAGATTTCCGACTTTATCGGGTTTAGGGACAAATTTGCCAAAAAATAATTTTGAAAATTTTAAAATGAAAATGCTCTTGCATTAACCCTTCTTTAAATTCCAATGGATGTATGTAAAGGACCTTCAAAACACACAAATTGTGTTCAGAAGACAGGTCAGTCGCGATCAGTATCTGCTTGTGCATTGACTGCAATAAGACAGCGACTTCATCTGCCTGAGTTCCTTCTAGTAGAATTTTTTACAGAACTGTTTCTGGAACGTTTTAAAGTTTGTTTATAAAAAGTGTGTTTTTTATACTAATGAAAAAAATCCCCTACAATATTTTTTTATGCATATACAACTTTTTGTCTTCATGTAGTATGTTATAATTCTAATAATTGGATTGGTCCACAGATTTTGACTCACACAAATTTGAAACAATAAATCAATTTACTAACCCTTTATGCACTGACGGTATTTATAAGTACCACTTACTTAAAAGTTACATAGAATAACCATTTTTACGAATATTCTAACGATACTTAGCAGGTATATTCTTTGAAATCCACTCTTCCAATATATATGGCAGCACGGGTTCTATGGTGATTCTTTTGCGGGGAAGGCGAATAGTTTTATAGCAGAAATTACGTTTTCAACTGACGGCATTTTCAGTGGATTGCGAAGATAATCATTTTTGTCCCGAAAAAATAGTTAATGTCAAAATGTGTCTTATTTTTTTCATAAGTTAATGTGAAAATCTTAGAAAACGATTTGACTATTCATTTTAAATGAACAGTGTGTGTAATTAATTATACAGTTGAATATCTTGAATTAATTAATTAGCTCTAACGGTGTAAATTTTCCAAGGTTGAGTATCTTGTTTATGTATAAACCTTAATTTTCAATGTAGTGGACCAAAATGAATTATTCCATGAAAAAAACTGCAGTAAATAATAATGCGATACATAAAGGGTTAAGGGGATACAGTAAGATTCAATATGCAAAAATCAGTCAAAAAACCAAATTTAAAGTTTTAAATCTAAGTTATTTTTTATATACATTTCTATATACAAACTCACAAATTTTGAAAGCTCTAAGGTTTAAAAACGTAAATTTATGATAACTTTTTTTTTGTTTTTACTCACATTCCAATGACAAATCAAAACTCTAAACTGACTTATCTCAAGATAGAATAACTACTTTCTCTTTAGTTAAAATGCTAAGGCATTTTTTTTCTATTGTGCCTAATACATGGAAATTGTTTTCACTTGTTAATAGTGCATGGAACAAAAGATAGTATGCATTACTCAATCAAAGCAATACTTATTTTTAAAAAAAGTAATGGAATTTAGAATTTAAACATTTTTTAAGGAATTTTTAATAAGCATTCATAAAAAAAAATATTGTACAAATACCAATCATGTTATCGCAAAAGCCATACCAAATTTTGTTATACATAGTTTAGCGTACTTGAAAATTAAATTTCATATACGTACGTCAATTTTTGTAGGAGTACCATTTTAAAATCACTTCATAAGTTTCAAGTTTCTCCCTTAAAAAATTATATGGTTAGTTTTTTATGAAATTTTGAGCACAGAATCTGTTTTACATAATATATGCACGTAGGAGGCAAACAAATAATTATGAAAATCATTAAATTAAAAATTTTGTGTAAATGCTACCTGTCTCCTTAAAGTCATCTTAAATGCAATATTAAAACATTTCTTTTCAATAAAACACATTACATTCCACTTTCCAAATGATATAACTCGCTTAAACTAGTAAATAATTCATTTCGATTTCCAAACGATAATCAAATACACATTAAGTTATTCCAATTATAATCAGCTTTTTTAAAGAACCCAGAAAATTATGAATACATATTAAATCAGTATTATCTAACTCCTCAAATATGTCAAATAATTTACGACTGTAAATATTTCAATCGTAAGGGGAATATCAACTATTTCACAGAAATTTACATCTCTCTTACAAACACCCATTCACTTGTCCCACTCGGTCGTTACCCCTAAAATCAGAATCTAAACACATGAATCACTGTATTTGATGAGCACTGCTTTATCCAGATTGTTATATCCGTTGGCCTATCCACTGAGGTTGTTTGCCCTCAAATGACATCAGGAGAGATTGTAAGGCATTGAATACCGCTCATCCCTGCTGCCACGTAATTATAAGAGATAGAAGGAGTAATGAATATAGATGTTTCTATTTTTCAGTTCTTTAGCATTTTTAAAAGAATTTTTTTAGAAAATGAAAAGAAATTGGGTGAATAATAGGCTAATTGGGTATCACCCCCCCCCCTCAAATTTATCAGTAAGACCTATGAGTGAATGAAAGTCATAATTAACCCTCTTACTGGAACATCCGTCTCTCAGACGGGGATGATTTTCTTTGATGTCTGTAGATAACCCTGTGGAGTGATTTTTGGGATAGGCTGCCTTGACATCTTCAGTTACACTTTACCCAGTGAGAGGATCACTTAATGGTACTTGGCGATTTACTCACGATATGTGCCATTTTTTTTATCTATCACACGGGTATGCCTATATTTTTTTCGTGTTTGGTATTATTATTTTTAATTATTCTTACATGAATATAAATAATTTCGAATCAGCTTTAATAAAAGTACTAGTCACAATTATTGGGATAAAAATATATTTATATAGTGTCACTCATAAAGATTTAAATATTAAAAATTCTACTCAATTTCATGAGCGATAAGGACTTTAAAAAGCCCTTTGAGGGGCTTTCAAACTTTCAATTTTGGGGTGACCCAATATTCAATCAAAATTTTTTCATCTTGCCCCCCCCCCGTAAAAAACCAAATTTTTAACAAAAATTTTTTTGAAAATCTAAATAATTTAAATTTTGCCCCGGCTTAAAACAATCTCCCCGACTTTTAAAATTTTGGGCCAATGGCGTTTTAAAAACGCCCTTTTAAAGGGTTTTTTAAATTTTTCCCGGAAAAAGTATTTATTTTTTTTAACCCCTTTCCAAAGTCGTTTTTTTTCTTGGAAAGGGATTTAAAACCTTTTTAAAGAAAAATTTCAAATTTTAAATTTTTTGCAAAATTTATAATGCGGCCCGGGGCCTATTTTTAAAATTTTGGGGGGTTTTTAGACGAAATTTTTATAAAAGGCTTTTAAAAAAACCCGTTAAAAATTAAATAAATAATGTTTTTTTTTTTGGCTTTTATAATTTTTAAATTTTTTAATAACCTTTTTTTTTTGGGGGGTTTTAAATATAATTTTTTTAAATTTTTGTTCTTAAAAAACCTTTGTTAAAAAAAAAAATAAAAAAATTGTGATACTGAGGGGGATTTTAAGGGAAAAAAATTTTTTTTAGTGGTTTGTTTAAAAATTTAAAAAAATTTTAAAAATTTTTTGTTTTAGGCTTTTTTCCAATACTTACTTATTTTTGCAGTTTTAACCTCTAAAAAGTTTTATAAAAAATTTTTTTTAAAAAAAAAAACCCCCCCTTTTTTTAAAAAGGTGGGGGGTTTTTCCCCAAAGACTAAAAAATTTTTTCTTTTTGGAAAAATAGGAAAAATTTTTTTATAAAAATAAATATTAACCCCCAAAAAAAATTTTTTTCCCATTTTATTGGCTAAAACCCCGAAATCCCTATAAAGGTTTTATGTTTTTTAAAAATTCTTAAAATTTTGGTTTTGAAAATATTTTTTTTTTTAAGGAAATCATTTAATTTTTTTTCCCACAAATTTCCCTTTTAAATTAATTTTTAATTTTTTTTAAAAAACCCCCCCAAAAAGAAATATTTTTTTTTTGGGGGTTTAAAAATATTTAAAAGGGGTTTTTTAGAAAAACCCCGAAAATTTTTTCAATTTTTTTTAAAAATTTTTTTTTTTTTTTAAAATTTAAAAATTTAAAGGGTTAGAAGGGTTTATTTTTGTTGAAAAAGATTCCCGTTAAAAAATTTTCTTGTAAAATTTGGTTTTCCACATTATTTTTTAAAATATTTTAATTATTTTTTCCTTATTTTTTAATTAATTTTTAATTTCTTTTAAAATTTAATTTTTCTTTTAAAGTTTAAATTTTTATTATTTTTTTTTTTAAAATTTTTTTTTTTTAATAATGTTTTTTTTTTGTTTAAAATTTAAAATTTTTTTTTGCATTCAAATTTCCAAAAAAATTTTTTTTTATTTTTGTTTTTAAAAATAAAAAATTTTTTAAAAAAATTGCCCCATTATTTTTTATAATTATTTTTTATTATTTATAAATTAAAATTTATAATTTTTTATATATTATAATTTTTTTAAAATATTTTAATTATTTTTTAAGTGTTTTGTGTTTATTAGGGGGGGGAATTTGTTTTTTTCCCCTTTCAAAAGTAATAAAATTTTCCCCCAAAAGCACCTTTTTTTAAATTTTTATTTTTTTTTTACAACCCAGCGGCCCCATTGACCAAGGGAATAGCCAAAAAACAACAAAAAATTTTAAGCACCGGGAAGACGCGAAACGGAGCAAAACCCTTTATAAAATAATAATTTTTTATATATTTATTAACTTATTTAAAATATATAAATTTTTTAAATAAATTAATATATATATATATATAAAATATATATATATATATATAAAATATATATATATATATATATATATATATATATATATATATATATATATATATATATTATATAAAATAATTTAAAAAAAGAATCCCTTATTGTCTACTTTTTATTGTTTGTTGTTTTATTTTTAAATTTAAATTGCCAAAGGGGGAAAAAAAAATTATTATCTTATTACCCCTTTTTTAAAAAAGGGCCAAAATTTCATTTCAATTTATGGCAATGGAATAAAGATGTCATGTTTTGAAGTGGTTTTAAATTTGGGATACAACTTTTTTTTGTTTAGAAAAAATAATATCCCTTGATGGGAAATTGAGACATTTAGCTTTAATTTTGGGAATCAAAAAATTAAATTTTGGGAAAACATTATAAAAAAGGGAAATTTTTTAATTTTTTAAATTTTTTTTTATATAGGGGAGATTTAAAAATGTTTCCCTGATTATTTAGAAAAATATGTTAAAAATACCATTGTTTAAAAACTCGAATTGTACCCTGGTTTCTTTAATCAATTTTTTACCACTTTTAAACGGCAAACCTCCCCCACAAATGTCGTTCCCTCCACCCGAACTCCCCTGTTTCCCTCGACAACAATTCCCTGAATGCCCAAAAAACTGCTTCTACAAAATTTTGCCTTAAAGGCTCCAAATATAGACCCGTTTTCCCACCCCCAGATTAACCTGCCAGAGCATCTCCCAACAATTGCCTCCCCGGCAACTCCCAAATATAGAGCTGTTTTCCCACCACCAGATCGACCCCAGAGCCTCAAACAACAATTGCCCCACGGCAACTGCCAAATAAAAACCGATTTCACCACCAGATCGACCCCCGGGGAACCCGAAACAACTGCCTCCCAGAAACCCGCCAAATATAGACCCAAATTTACCACCAGATCGACTGCCAGAGCCGGCACCTCCCTCCACAGCAACCCCCAAATATAGGCCATTTACCAGGAAAACGATTGCCAAGTCAAACCCCACAACTGCCTAAAACCCAAAACTGCCCAAACGGTTTTAAAAGCTCCTTTTTTTAAAAACCTCCCAACTTTTTCAATAAACCCCTGTACATTTAACCCTATACATTCAATTTCCCTATGGAATGTCTCTTGCACCTCATCTTTTTGGGACCTCAACAACAAGGAATGCCCTAATTTGCAACTCATTTTTTTTTGGGGATCTAAACCAACAAGGTGATTTAAATTTTTGACCTCATCTTTTTGGGTTTCTCAACAAAAAGGGGGTGACCCCAATTTGAAATTTCAAAAAAAAGGAATGACTCAAAAAAATTTTTGGAAACCCCCAAAAAATTTGAATCCCAAAAAAAACCTGAACCCCAAACTCCTGAACTTTAAAAAATTTTTAACGTGGTTGAACTCTAAAAAGGATAAAACCAACACAATTGTCAGCCTTTTTTTGAGATGTTTTTAAAATTATTTATATTTCTAAAAATAATAAATATTTTTGTAAATTATTTGATTTTTTATATAAAAATTCTACACAACTTTTATGCTTGGAAAACCAATTTTAGTAAAAAAATCTCTATGTGCAACTATAAAAGATATGAATAACTATTTTAGTAAAGTTTTAAATTTTTTAGTAAAATGTGAAAAATGAATAGCCCCCATAAAATATCCATTCAAAAATTAAAATTTAAAAAAATGATTTGATGTAGACAAAACAAATTTTTTTATACAATTTAAATGATGAATAAATCCCTTTTTAAAAAATATTAAATTTAAAAAAAAAAAATCCCAAGATTGTTGCTTTGGGACGTTCCACAAAATTTTTCAAAGTTTTAAAAGTAACTGAATAAATTTCAGCCGTAGCATTAAAAAAAATAAGAATTTTCAAAACAAAAAAAATAAAATTTTTAAACCCCCTTAAAAAATAATTTCCAGTAATTGAGTTGTTTTTTGCTTATTAAATTGGCATAAGTCACTAGCTAAAAGAAATTTTTTCAAAAAAACCCATATGCACCCAGTATGTCATTTCTGAACTGGGAATAAATTTTATACGAGTTTAAGAGCAAAATAGTCGTAAAAAATGACCGATGCACTTACACAAGAGCCCCGGGGAATCTTTTTGATCGTGAGTCACATAAATTTAAAAACCATTCCACAAGTTTTTTGCAAACTTATGCCCGCAAGGGATGAGATAATCTGATAAAATGAAATAAAATAAACAATTTGTTTACACACAATTTTATTAGAATTAAAAATTAATTTTTGTGCAGGGGATGAGATTAGGGAAAAAAAACAATTTTGGGAAAATAACTTTTTTGGTACACAAGGAAAAATAGTACTACCTGATTGCAAATTTTAAAGTTCATCTACCACCGAAAAGATGGGTCGGAGGGATGATAAAATTTCACCCCATTCCCACCTTTCAAAAATGGCACGGCCCCAGAATTTAAAAATGTTTGGTTTTTCCCAAACAATCGGCAATTTCATCCCAATCCATTTTCAACAGTTGTTTATCAATAGCCGTATTTTTGGCCCAAACCCTTTTCCCGGAGCTTTTTTGGTAAACTATTCTTTGCATTTCTACTTGAACATCATCTCTTTCACACAAGCCGAAATTTTTTGCCCGACTTTCCATTGGGGAAACACTTTTCACGTAAAAACTTAACGATTTTTCTTCAATAGCACTTCCATCGTCAGCATAGACCCACTTCCTCCCGGTTCAAATTCCCAAATCGGAAGCAAAAAAGTTTCGTATTTTTATATCTCAAAAAAATTTTGAATGTTATGTTTGACCCTTTTAAAAAAAAAACCCAAAAAGTTTCTCCGAAATGGTGGATTGAATGGGTTTTTTGGTGACATTGTTTAAAAAAAATTAAAAAACCACATTTTTAGTTTTAAGATTACGGGAATTTTTAGGGGGTTCCAGGGGGTAATTTTATTGTATCGGGTTTGAGAAAAGTAAGCCCGAATTATTGGTAAAACCGAGGATAAAAACCCTTTGTAATTTATTGGGGAAAATGGATACCTAAAAATGTATTGTCTCACTTAAGAATAGTATTACAGTAAAATTATTTTTGTAAAATTTTGATAAAAAAAACAAAAATAACCCATTTTAAAAAAAGTCTCCTTTTTCTAAAAAAGCTTCTATTATAATAATATTTTGCCTGTTGAGCTCCAAAACCTCTGACAGAGGCCCCAACTAGAATGTTTGGAATATATAACTTAAAAGTGGTTTTATCCCTGTTTAAGACAAAGGGGGAATTTTTTAAAAAAAAAAAAGCCGATAATTATTTTAATTGATTGTAACTTGAAAATAATGTGAAATTTTTTAAAATCATGGTTGAGCCCTTTCAGGGGGTCCCAAATATATACAGGCAAAATATTATTATAATAGAAGGGTTTTTTCAAAAAGGAGAAATTTTTGAAAAAAATTTATTCTACCTTAATTTTTTTAAAAATATTGTATTTAAGTAATTTTTTTTTCAAATGTCCTTTTATATAAAACCATTTTTAAAATGTAATTTTAATCTAAGTCACACCTTAAATATCATGAAAAATTATCCATTTATCGCTTTTCCTAAAATCATTTTCGAACGTAGTCGGATACCTTAACTTCTTATCAATTTTAGTAGTATGTTTATAAATTTTTAAAATAATTTAACTATCCTTTTTTTATAAAAATTTTAAATATCCTTACTATGTTTTTCCTTTCCTTTCTGCACAGTTGGAAAGGAAAAAACAGAAGCAGGTTGGGTGTCCTTTTTAAAAAGTGGCCAACCCCACAATTGAAATTTCTAAAACTAATAATTAGTTATTTTTAAACTGAAAATATTCATATAGGGTTTTTTAATTTAAAAAATACAAAAAGGGAAAGGGATTATTATTCATTTCTTGTAAATATTTTTTTATATTCTCTTTTATATTTTTGCTCAGTTTTACAATATTTTGTTTTTTGAAAAAAAACTGTGGAAACTTAATTTATATTCGGGGTTTTAAATTCCATAGTTCTTTTTTAATATATAAAATCCCCCCATTGGGGCTTTTTTGAGGAAAAAGATAAAATTAATCCGACTAAAAAAATTTAATAACGCATTTCTTTTCATTTTCCCCAATTTTTTAAACCCCTAAAAAAAACGAGACTCAAATTTTAAAGAAATTGGACTAAAAAAAACCCTGCTCGATGCAAAACTTTTGTCAATATATCTTTCCTTATTAAAAAATCAGAACATCACAAACAAAAGAGAAAAAAAAAAAATGTTTTGTTTATTTAAAAAGGGAAATTTAAAATTTAAATGTTTTTTTATTTGTGATATTTCTTCTTTTAAATACAGTCGGGAAAAAAAAGGAAAATCGTTTAAAAAATTTTGGATTATCCCCTTTTTTTTTCCAATGAAAGGAGTAATTTAGCATCGTATATGTTTTTAGCCCAAAAATATGTTACCCGTGTGTTGGGGGTAAACCAGTGTTTTTCAAACTTCAATATTCGTGGGGCCCAAATTTTAATCATTTAATTTTCCCTCGTTCCCCCCCATCAAAACAAAAGTATTGAACTGAAAAAAAAACTTTACTTTTATGCTAAAACTTACGATACCCCTTTAACCTCTTAATGCCACCTGCGTAAAAAAAACGTCTCGCCCAGCCAAAGCGTTAATTTTTCCGGACGAATTTATACGTCTTTCCGAAGTACGGCCTTTTCTGTGCACTGATATCCATAAAAATTATTACGAAGACTTTTTGGGAAAGTAATAAAAAAACCGGCAAATGTTTGCGAAGGATTTTTCGTATTTCAGACTATTTTGGCCCCTTTTTTCCTTTTTTTACCCCAATAATAGCGTAACTCTTTTAAACGGGAAAATTAAAAGCATAAAATTTTAGGCCGTAGAAAAATTTTCAAGATAGTTGATAAATTTTGTATATAATTTTTTTATATGAATTCCCTTTGGGGGCATTTTTTTGTTATTAAACATATTCTTAACTTATTAAAAGTTAAATTAATTTAAAAAATTTGTATAGCACTGATATAATTATAAGTGTAATATATCAGTGTGAATGTGTGTTTTACTTTTATCATTTCAGAACGTATTTTGTTTGTTTACTTTCCATAAATTAATAATTGTTTTTAAATAATCTTTTGTTTTTGACTTTGTAGTATGTTTGCTCCCCCATTGTAGAATTGTCAAGTGCCCCAAGGGGGGCACGCCCCACAGTTTAAGAAAAGCTGGATTAAGCACAACACCTTGCATCAGGAATAATAGAAGGTAGATAATAATTAATATAGCGAAGTGTTTTTGTATACTAATAGGAATATGATCTAAAAATTTGTGTTTTTCAAACTTTGAAATAAATCTAATGGAACTCTTTATGCATACTTTTTAAAGTATCCGAACACATTAAAATGACCAAATTAAATCAAGACACAGATTTTTTTTCGTTTCTCTTTTTATTGAATAGAGAAATTTGGCACAAATGTTAATTTTAAGTAGCGATCAACTAAAAATGGGTTTTACGGTAATCCTCTTTGCTGGAGGGGATTATGGAAGCGTAAAAAGTAAATCCTCTTCAAATTTAGTTATTCAATTCCTGTTAATATGAATGTGTTTGACAATACATTCCAACAGGTAAACACAGTACATATTCACACAACATCCTGAAATACCCAGTGTAGCTGGTGGGTAAAGATTAGTATATACATATGTATGTTTGTATGTGCGTGCATTCAGACCCCGATTTAACTTTAACGAATTTTCGTCTAGACCAGTGGTCATACCTGTTCAACTCACGAAACCCCTAAAACTAGAAGTTGCTTTCGTGGGACCTCTAGAACCAGAAAAGGTTTTCGTGGAACCCCATTCCATACACACACTTTGAAGAAAGTATCTCAAAATTATTTTTAAAGTAGATCAACATGTTATAAGAAATTTTGGGGAAAAACAACTAAAAAAAATGACTGCATTTATTATTGAAAAAACTATAATTAATTGTTTAAATATAATTTATTCATTAATAATATTAATTTATGATTCAAGTATCATCCCCCAAAAAAATTTTGTTTAGTAAAAATTTGGGTATATGCTAGTATTTTTGTACAGAAATTGTCGAAGTCTGTGTCTATTGATATTAAATGCAATCGCATTACATATTCTGAGTTTAATGTGTTCTTATACTTTGTTTCTGGGGGTACTTTCGTTGAGAAAAAGTATTTCACTTAAAAACTGATCCCGGATGGAAAACAAATATTTCAGTTCAAATAAATTTTCCCCTTTATGGGTGATTTGCAATTTTAAAAATTTTGAATCAGTTCTTTTTCTTAAATTTAGATTTTTAATTTTTTTTCCCCTTTATTATAGGTGTTGTTTTCACAAACGTAAAAAAAGGGGGACATTTTCCACTAGAAATCTAGTTGATTTTTTAAAGACATTGTGTTAACTAATTTAGTATAATTTATTTTCGTTGAACTCGGGAAAAATAATAGAATATTCAAGGAAATTTTATATAAAAGGGAAAAACGCTTCGCTTTTTAATATTCTTATATTATATTTGGCAAAAAAAATAAAAAGTGTTGCAAAAAAAAAAGTTATTATGCTTAAATAAAATTTTCAGTTTTAATGAGCAGGAAGGAGGGCGAAAAAAAATTTTTAACTATACAAACCCCTTTAAAAGAACGCGAAACAATTTTTCATACATATTTATTTCTTCCCAATTTTTTTTTTGTGACTTGTTGGGGAAACCCCCGGGTATGCCTTAGGAAAACCCAAAGGGGTTTTTGTGGAAACCGTTTTAAAACCACTTGTCCCGAACCCTTATTTTGTTCGTAAATGCGGGTTATTCTTTTAAAAGGGGTTTAAAAAAATAAAAAATTTCTTATACTTACCTTCTGAAAAATTTAGTATTTAGCATTAAAAAAGTAAAAATTGGTTATAAAAAGCAAAATTTCTAAAAGGGTTTCATTAATTTAAATTTTTGCATCAGAATCGCAATCTTCGACAAATCAACAATTTACTTCCCAACCCCAGTAGGGCCCAAAAAAAAAGGGAGTCCGTCAAAATATTTTAAAATAATCGTTAAATTTTAAATTATTACCCGCGTTTTTTAGAGGGAGTTTTTTAGTAGAGGGGGAAAAACCAGACTCAAAAATTTCCCCCCTTTAAAGTTTTTTATAATGGTTTTGACTATTTTGGTCCCCCAACCTTTCTTACACTAAAAAAAAATTTTTCTGTTCCGGTCAAAAAAACATGAAAAAAACAATTTTTTTTTTCTAATATTCAAAAAAAAGGGGAAAAAAAAACGAGCTGTAAAAAAAATTTGTTAAAAAAGGGGTTTTTTTTCCTTCATTTTTAAACCCCCCATACTCGCCGGAAAAAAAAGGGCCCAAAGTTCTTGCGCAGGGGTATCCCGACCAAAGTTTTTACATTCGGGTTTTTAAAAAATTTGTATACAAAAGTTAAAAAAAAAGAAAAGAGGGAAAAACAATATGTTTATTTCTTTTTTTTACACATAAATTAGTTTCTGTTGTTGTTTTATAAAGGCATGCAATACATTGTTTATAATTTTCATTCCGTCTTTAGGAGTGCGGGGTGTTTTTACTTGGGTCTTTTTTTTTAATCTGTATATTTTTTAAAAATAAACTTATAAAATAAATTTCCCATTCCCCCTTTTAAAATTTAAAAAATTTTTAAAATTTTTTTTTAATTTCTTATTATTCCCGCAATAAATTTTTTTTCAACAGTTAATCTGAAATTTGGGGTAAAATGTGTACAAATTGTCTACTTTGAATTACTTTTTTTTCCAAAAAGTTTTTGTGTCTCTAAAATATAAAAACCCTTTAATTTAAAAGGTTTTCTCTCTTCTAATTCTGGGTCGATTTCACGATGTATCATACCCCTTTGTTATACTTTCATCATTTTTATTTTTTTTTCAAAATCCTGAAAAGATACTTTTTTCATCCGGGAAAATTTTTTGCACTTTTATATATCTCTTTTTTTAAAACTGTATCCCATTAATTTACTTAAATATGACATTTTTCATCAGAAATAAAATATAAACCATAGCATAAGGAAGATTTAAAACATGCTCATTCATTCAGAACTGTAAAGGTAATTTCCACAGGGTATGACATACCGAAGAAGCGGTTTTCCCAAAATATCATCCTGCAAGCTAATGCCTCTCAAAGGATAGGACCCTAAAGTCAGCTACTCGAGAAACTATCTATTTTCCAAAAAAGTTTAGACGGAGCGCAGTTAGACGGTGGGTATGACATACCCTGCTCGAAAAGTGCCGGGTTAATCGAGAAAAGAGAAAAATTTGTTACATGGGGTTCAGTAAATCGTGGTCCGATTGTGCTTATACAGTGTGTGTGTGTGTGGAGATTCATAATATTATGATCGTTTGTCTAACTTCAAGAATATCCTACTTTTGTACTTAAAAAAACCTGTCAAGTCTTCGGACATGGAGTCAACGTGAGTGTAAAAAGTTTGGGAAGAAATATTTAAATAGGAGAACTGCAAAAGCATCTCGTCGTTCGTAAGGTTGAGGATCTTACCGTATGACGTGTAGATCCAAATGTTTTCTTCAGGAGGGAGGGAAGCTTTTTTTCTTTTTATTAGTTTCGTGTATAAATGAATATTCTGCATTGTGTTAAATCGTTAACTATTTGATTTTTAGGCTATTTTAATATTTATTCATTATTTCGTTGTTGTTATTGTTTTTTGTTTTTTTTCGTTATCAATCTAAAGTCTTTGCGCTTTAACCCTTTATCTACAAAATACTGATTTACTGCAATATTTTTCGTGCAATATTTTTTTTTGAATCGCTACATTGAAAAATAAAGGAAATACATAAACATAAAATACTCAACAATGAGACATTTAATCCGTTAGAGCTAATTAATTAAATTGGTACTTTAAAGTACCGTCAGTACACTGAGGCTCAAAATATTCTCATAATAAAAAATGACCGTATGGCTTTTTTAATGGAGTTTAAACCCTTTAAAATTCTGAATAACCTCAGAACACTAATATTTTGCAGAATAAAATTTTCATTTTTGAAAATTATAATTTATTTATTTATTTTTACTCATTATAGCAGGTTTTACACATAAAATTAATTTCATAATATTCAAAGAAACAGTTTTTAATTTCATTAATATACAAAAAGTCATCACACGTTGTGCATTTTGAGTGACGTTTCAACTGAATGTTTTTAAAGCCCTGTATCCTGGGGTAGGAAATAGTGTGTTTTCTGAACATGATCTAATGCGCCTTGAGTCTTATTTAGTCTCTAGATCGCCATTTTAAGAATCTAACAAAAACTCCAGCAGACAATTTTTTAAGACTGCTTCATCTGAAGAACCATCTGTTAGTGCATCACTGCTTTCAAATGGTAGGTACTGTATTAAATCCAAAGCCTCTTGAAAACTTAGCTTCTTTTCTTCAGACACTCGAAGAAAAGGAAAGTAATAATAATAATAATAATAAGGCCCTTTGAAACCTTCTATAATTGTTAAATCTAAATTACATATAGAGAAATTAAGATATTGCTACTTTTTTTAATAATTTATAGATATTTCATTTAATTGTGTAAAAAAAAAACAAGTTCAGATTTAAAGTCAGAAATTTCTTTGAAACCGGTAAAATAAAATAAAAAAATAATAAATAAATAAATAAATAAAGCTAAAAAGAAATTCAAGCAGCTGCAAGTGTTGGTAAGGTTTATAGAAGTGCCAAGTTAAAATGCATATAGAAGGAGAGAAGCCACAGCTCTCTAAAGAAATACTAAAATTTAGAAAAATTATTCTTACATTAGTTTTTATTCGTGCTATGAATTATACTATCTTTATAGACTGGGAGGGAAATATGTTAACTAAAGATATTTCGAAGCATCATAACTCTGCTTCACTATAGTGATGAAGCTACAGTATAACAAAAACATCAATAAGCCAAAACATTGGACTTAATTTTTTTTTATTGTGATACTATTCTTAAAACATAATATGTGTTTACTGATTCAGGTGACAATAAATATCAAAAAACACTATTCACACTTATACGCTTTTTCAAAATCATAGTACTCGAATATCTTATTTTTAATTGTAACTAGATATCGTAAGCAATATCACCCTGCTCACAGCTTACAATAAGCTTAAACCTACCGTAAAATCCGGCACTCATAAATTTCGATCTTATTTTTTATGTTAAAAAAGCATGTTATGCGTCGGATATAAGAGTAAATGCTTTAAAAATGAAAAAAAAAAAAAAAAAGAGGAGATTCAGAGAGACTTCTACAAATATCAGAAATGCTGTTTATTCAAATGAAATGACGTTCCTAAAAAAATTTGCAATTTATAATTGTACTATTGTTTAAAAAAAACAACTCTGGGATAATACCTCGAAAAAATGACTTAAAAAAAAAAGCATTTCTTACCTTCATTTCAGGTTTCTTCTTATAGACAAGGATGCGCGTTATACAGCGAATACATCTAAAAATTAAAAACATTGCAATTTGAAAATATAGGTGCTAGTTGCGTTATACGCCGGATATTACGGTATATAATATAAAGCTAGTAATATTCATCTTGGTATATTAATTTAAACTGAGACATTTCCGAACTGATTACAAAAAAAACCCCCCAGTTCTCCAAATTCCCAATGTCTGGGGGCTTTTGAAAACCCTGGTTGTTAATTAATTTGGCTTTTAAAACCCCATGCCCCTTTAAGGGAATGCTACTATCGGCTGCCCACTTTTGGGTTTTGACGTTTGGGGGGTTATCGGAACCCAGTGTGAAAAAAGAATAAAAGGAAATGGCTAAAAGTGAAAAAGATTTTGATTTCTAAAAAAAAGGATAAAAAAGGTTGCATAATTTCTTGGTGTTTTGGGGCCAAAACCATTAAAAAATTACCCTTAATAACATTTAAAAAGGAACTAACATTAAATTTATATAGCTAAAAAGTATTTTAAGTTTTAATGTAAAAAATAAAAATTGATCTAAGGAATTTTTTTGACCAATGCATTAAAGATTAATGGTAAGAAAACTCCCCCGATACCCCCTTTGATCTTATCCTCCAAATTCTCATTTGGGAATTTTTGGCATTAAACCGGCCAAAAAACAAGAAAGTCTGGGCCCTAAAAATTTTTGTAATCATCCGGAAAGTCCGGGTTGGGATGATGGGAGTTTTGGTTTTTCTGAAAATCTACCCTGGAAATTTTTTATCATAAACGTAACAGAATACATACTTGATCTGGGGAACCAAAAAATTTCGATATTCAATTTTTCCATAAAATCTAGGGGGGTTTAAATTTCCCGGGTTTTAATTTTTTTCAAGATCCGGGTTTCCCGGGGAACATGATCCAAATAAAAGGGTTTAAAGGTTGGGAACTTTTTATGAAAAAAAAACTTTAAAATTTAAAGCATAGTTAAAATTACACAATAAAAATTGGCCCTTTTTTAAATTTATTACTGAAACAAATCAAAAAAAACTTAATTCATTAAAACCCAAAAAAGTTTTTCATAATAAATTAAAAACTTATCTTCATTTTTGTGTTTCTGTAAAAAATTTTTTAAACCGGATCTTTTCAGCTTTTTTTAAAACCTTCTTATTTTTTTTTTACTTTTACCCCAAAAAAAAAATTCTCCCCTGGTTAAATTATTCCTTTTATCGTCATTAACTGGGAATAATTTTTCAAGTTCTCACCACGTCTACCTCCATATTCAAAAAGATACATTTCTTCTTGAATTTTTGATGACAGTGTCTCAAATCTAATTTAAAAAATTTATTTGAAATAAATTTCCCCTTTCCCCTTTTTTCTAATTCTTCTCTACATTTTAGTTTTTGTTTTAAATTGATTCAGTTATTTAAAATTTTAAAAATTTATTTTTCATTTTGGATTTCAAAAATTAAAAAATTAATTAAATGAAATAGAAAAAACCCCGTTCATGGGGGTTGTTTCAGTGTAGGGGGGTTTAAGGGGTGAAACCCAAAACATGTCCAAAAGAATTTAAGGCCTTGCCCCTCAAAAAAATGTTTTTTCCAGTGCATTAATTCCCCCCCCAAAGGGGTTGCTAGTCTGTGAATTTAGTCCATTGTAAACTGAATATTAAATTTTAAAAAAAGGAAAATGCGTCTAGTAGTGTAGTATTCCCGGGGTTTAAAATTGTTTCGGTGGATTATTATTTTAAATATATTTATCAATACGAAACAAATAATTGCACAGAAAAAATTCTGTTTACATAATTCATAAGAAAAAATACAGAAATTTTCAGAGAAATAAATTCTTAGAAAATTTTGTTGAGGAAAACAAAATTCAAAATATAATTTAGACAAAAATTAAATCCCGGATTTTGTTTTTTAATCTAAAATTTTTAAGGGTTTGGAAAAACACGGAATCCCGGGGAACAAACCCTAAAAACAAAGGTCTTAAAAGCCTTTCCCCTTATTAGTGAAAAATAAAGACTAAAAATTTTCTTTTTTGGGTTTATTTGGGGAAAAAATTTTGAAAAATCCCAAAAAAGAAAATCATTTTAAAAAAATAATTTAATAATTAATGAATGTCATTAAAATTATTTAAGTTTTTTAAAAAGATCTATTTATATTTTTAAGTAAAATGCCATCAAAACAGATATTTATTTAAATCTGTTTTTTTAATAATTTCTATTTTACACAGCATGCGATTTTAAACATTATATTCAATTTCCAGATTTAAAAAAAAATTAAAAACAATCACTTTGACTCCGCCCCCAAATTTCTTAAAAAAATAAAAACCCCAAAAAAATTATTTAAAAAACAAAACAAAATGTTAAAAAAAAATTGTTTTAATTTTTTCAAAAAATTCCTTTATCTTTTTAAATGTTTAAATATCTTACAACTCGAAGATAAAAAATAAAAATTGTTTTTAAAAATACCGAAAAATGAAAATTTAAAACTGCCCGGGGAAATTTTTTGATAAAAATATTTTTTTTCTTTTCTTTTTTGAAATTTGTTGAATGGGGGAATAAAATGCTTGAAGAAGTAAAAGATTAAGATAGGTAAAAATTTAGAAAATATTCTCTTTCATTGCATGTAGAATTGCTTAGATCGAAAAGAACACTTTTGAGAGCTATTTAAATAATTCGCAAATTTTATTTTTTTTGGAAATATGTATCATTTTTAAATGAAAGAATCTATCTAGAAAATCCTAATAGAGAGAAAAGTAAACTCAAAAAATTGTAATATTTCTCTCTTACGAAAACATTTATTAATATTTTAGAAGGAATTGGCATTTGAAAAAGAAAAAATGCATATCAATGAACACATATTGGGAAGTAAATGTCAAAAGAAGAAAACATTATGCAATTTTTATAAGTACCAGGTAAGGATAAACACTATCAAAAAAATTTTCTTTTTTCTGCTATTGAAACACGCCGCGTATGCTGTTTTTCCCCCGGGAAGGGATATTGTTAAAAAAAGATATTTGAAAAGGTTTTAAAAAATGAATTTTTTAAACATTAGATTATGATAACCATAATAGAAAGATACCCCGTTTGGGGACTTTTTCCCCCGGCCTTTGGCAAAAAATGCAATATCATCGGGTTTTTGGAAAGGGCCGGGGTCGCCCCCTAGAAATCCGGCGGCATATAAAAATACCGAAAAATAGGTCTAGAAAGTTCAGATGAGAACTCAGTCGACCTATGGGTCTGCTACCCTTGATTGCGGGGAAAGGGTTTTTTGTAAGGGTTCCCGCGGTGAAACGGTTTTGAACTGTTTTTGTAAAGCTGTAAATCTTCTTTATATCGAGTGTGTTTTGAAACTAATATAAACAATCTATTATAATATTTTCGCGCTTGTGATTAACCGTTACCCCCTGCGACCCGGAAATTTTTTGATTTTTACGGATTTAAAGGTTTATTTCCCAAAGTATAGTCAAACACATTTTTTTAGCCCCTCTTAAAATTTAAAAAAACAAAGTTCAATTTTAAATTGAAGCAGAATTTATTTTTTTACAATTCCGTAACCCCTTCCAACAAAGAGGATTTTCGCAAAATCTATTTTTATTGGATCTCCCCCAAATAAAAATTTTGCCACATTTTTTTAAATCATTATA
>BMAV01003089.1:0-85618 GCA_019973955.1 Trichonephila inaurata madagascariensis
AAAGAGATGTATAGAAGATTATATTTAAAGCGGATTAATATACTGTTAGTGGCTAGAATTCATTCTTTGATATTTACTTTAATGTACAATTCTCAACATAAGATCGTACAAATGATTTTTTTTCACTGAAGGAAAGCTTTTTAGACAAAAGAAAAGGAGCAATGAAAAACAAAATGTTTCTTACAATACAACGAGAATGACGATGGCAGCCACGTAGACGCATCCCCCATTTTCGCAAGTGGTGACGGTGACGACTACATTCTTGCAATTGCCGCAGGTCACCTGCATAGGAAGCTGTCCATACATCTGAGGGGGCGCCACTACGGTTACATTCGTGGTAGGCATATAAGTATCGGGATAGCCTGGAGCAGAAAAATATTTAGGAAACAAAAAGAAAAAACCACTGCTACTCACAAAACTAAACAAAATACTTCCTGACGAAGATTTTAGGTAACAAATAGTAACATAATTGTATTAAATTTAACTCATCATCTTCTTGGTTTCATTAGAGATGGAAAATGCAGAATTTTCCAATAGAATGATAATATCGCATCTCGCGGTACTGTTGATATTCGCACAGTTTTTATCAAGAACGCTATTGTCAATTGCACTACTGGTGTTTAAAGTTATTAATAGCACTCTCCGGTAATATCGCTTAGATTACAAAGCTTTTTTGATCGCTCACCCCTGAAACGAGAATTATAAAATATTTAACTATAGCTTACATAATATAAAACATATTTATGAATTACTTATTTTAAGTACACGTTTTAAAAATATTTTATAAATTTACATTTTGAGTTAGAGTTACCTTTCTATGCCATAATATGCAATCGCTTTGAAAATAATGCTTTTACGCCCGCACGAGTGCGAATACTTTTAGTAGATGTAATTTTAATTTATGTAACTGAATTTCCTAGGAGACATGCTATGTAGCGTTATTTTAATGTGGAGAATTCAATTTTCACTAAAATTATCAGCATTTAATTCATGTCGACTCATTCGGGCTATAGATATAGACTGGCGTCTATGAGTACGGATACTATCTCTCTAAATAGTTTTTTATTATTATTATTATTATTTCTATTAAGGTTGCTGATTGGTGTTTTCCATTGTAAACCTAGTACATACCCCTGGAGATGGTATCCTTTTCAGTGCGGCACCATATAGGTGGAATATCAATCGATGCAAATACTTTTGACATCCTTTTTCCTCTCCAGGGAGAGACACCTGAGCTCTGTCGATGTTAAGCCACACAGGAATTTAATTTTGTCAAGAGTACCCAAATCAAACAGACACTCAAGATATCTCTTATATGTCACATAATCCCTCTTTAAATAGTATGAATAATATAAGTATCGCTATTAAACTGTAACCGCTTGCCATGATAACTGTATCTGTCCTTAGAAATAGTTGAAGTTCGCTCTAGCGACCACATATATCTTCAGTAGAAGCCGAGTGAGGAGAGGTCATTGTTCACGCCGATGAAAACCCATCCACGTTCTTTATCCATTATCTTTTGTTAACGATGTGTGTGTGTGTGTGTTGTCTTTTTATAATCTAACTTAAACTAATAAATAATTGTTACATTAAATGAGACTTTATTGAACCCAACCTCAAGCTTACCACTTTTAGTTTTATAATTAACGTGTCCAACGAGCTACAGTTGGCACCCGTCCGCTGTAATATCGTTTCAATAAATCTATATTCACTTGGCCTTTGCTCAAACTCTTCTATATATGTTTCAGCTAATATATATAAATGCTTTGTAATGCTCTTAAGAACAAATGAATTTCGTCGAAATTCGTTTATCGAAATCTTCATCGAAGGAAAAGAATTAGCTCAGATATTAGTCTTGCATTTTTTATAGTTTTTACATAATTCGACACGGAAAGAATTGCCTCTTGCTTTTAAAAAGTAAATAGTTTTTGTTTTAATCTATTGATTAATTTTCACATTTTATGTGATAAAATTGAATAATAGATTTAATAAAAATATTCAACAATGCGTTTAACGAATCATTTAATTGGCATTTTTGTAATGAAATCTTGAGGGAAATATGTATTATACAAAGAGTGTTCAAATGAAAATTTACAAGACGTCGAAGCCACGTAACCATTAACATATTTTCCTATGCTGTTATGGGAGAACATAGCGAGACATCTAGGGAGGCGAATGGAGTCTACAGTGTGAATCGGAGTATGCGTGAGCGCCCTCTTTCGCAAGTGAGCAGAGGTTCTAATAAAGAGTGCCGTCCAATTGACGCTACTTGTTGAATTCAGAAGAACCATTAAGGTATTCGACTACCTTCGGAATCGTGATTTTGCAAAAGCGTATAAATGGATAATATTTATGATATTTAGTGTCACTTAGATTAGAAAATGTATATAAAATTGTTTTAAGAGCATTCATACAATAAAAAATTAGTTAAGTGAAATATTTTGACAAAAAATGAACATAGAATGACCCATTTTCAAAATATTCTCATTTTGTGAAAAATGCTTCTATTATAATAATATTTCACCTGTATATAGCTCAGACCTCTATACAGAGGCTTAACTAGAATTTTTGAAATATACAAATAAGAAGTGGATTTATCCATATTTTACTACAACAGAGGGGAGAAATTTTAAGAAAAAAATGCGGATAATTATTTCAATGGGTAGTAACTCTGAAAATAATGTGAATTTTTCAAAAGTCCTTGTTCAGACTTTCTGGAGAAGTCTTTTCTTTATATAAGCAAAATATTATTATTTTAGAAGCATTTTTTATAAAAGGAGAACATTTTGAAAAGGTTAATAAGTTAATTTTTTGCCAAAATATTGTATTTAAATAATTTTTTTTGTCAAAATGTCCTGAAAACAATTTTATACATGTATTCTAATTTAAGTGACACTAAATATCATGAAAATTATCCATTTATGCGCTTTTTTAAAATCACGGTTCCGAACGTAGTTGGATACCATAACTCCGTTGTGTACAATGAAACACTCTGAAGCCTACGCAGGTCCATCAAGAACAAAAGACTGGGGCTGCTCGGAGAGAGTGGGGTTCTGCTCCATGATAGCGTTCATCCACTGGCGTAACGTACACCCCAGCATTGCGGGGGCCAAAGATTCTTGGAACCCAAAGTCTGACTGATCCCAAGTATGTATTGGGGCCCAAAACCAGGCTTTGCAGGGGAGAGGGGGCTACGCGCCACTGCGTGCGGCAACACGCCTCTAAGATCATACACGCGGAACTGGCCAAATACAAGTTAGAGAAGCTTGACCATCCGCCCTACAGCTCAGACATGTCCCCAGCGATTTCCATGTGTTTGATCCCCTGAAAAAACATATGAAAGGGAAGCTCTTCTACTTGGACGACGAACTCAAGGACGCTGTGAAGGACTGGTCCTCTTTACCGCCGCTTGATGAACAACGAATCCTTCGGCTCGTTAATCTATGGGATCGTTGTGCTCAGGACTTTGGTGTATATGTTGAGACACCGTTGATTCATTCATAAACAGGCCCCTGATTACGCGTGTGACATCATAACCACGACGTAAGGAGATTTATAGTAATATCATGCTCGCCAGTCACGGATTGGCTCGTGATTGCATCATTAAATGATGTCAGATGCTAGAATTTGATTTAAAAATTGCTGTCGCATAGTCCAGAAATTGAGATTTCTAATGAGAATATGTATGTCTCTGTGCTGTGCTTTTATTATTATTGTAATAAAGTCATTGTGTCCAATAATGATAAGATAAGATAGATCCATAAGATATTTGCAGAGTCTGTCTAATAGAGTTGTAAACAGTATACTTTAAGTTAAATCTTCATTTATACGCACAGTGTCATTTCGTACCTTTCCAACACGCCTTGTATAATGATTCTGTTTTTGGAAGTAAATTCATTTCTCCATTGTAACTTGAGAGATTCCTTATTCATTACTTTATACTTTGTTTTTTCTGGTGCCGAATACATAATTTTGTCAATTTTCTACTTTTTCTTGGAATACTGCCTAATTAATGATGTTGCTACAACTTATTGCAAGAGAATCTTGCTCAAGACTTTGACCACATCATATTACAGAACAGATTTAAACTGAGAAATTTGCGTCTCTTTTTGTTACTCATAGAAAATCACCGGGCAAAACGTGGAAAGATTTTCATTTCGAACTTCGAAACTTTTAAAAATGGTGAGCAAAATTAAATATATTCAAGACATTGACGAATTAAAAATTTGATTATTCTTGGCCAAACGAATAAGCAGGTCCCTCCATCAGTCAAAGAGCCTTTTTGGAATATATATATTCCTTTTTATGAATATACAAAATGTTTTTAAGATTGTTTTACTTTTATACGTATATCTAAAATGTGGATCCATCAAATTTATTTTTCTCAAGATTTTAAGTTTATTTTTTAATAAGTCAATGAAGAAGTGAATGATTGGAAAATGATTTTTTTATATCGGAGATTTTTTCTTTGTATTTTATTACAAAGGAGAATTTTCACCAAACTTGCTTTTAAAAATGTTAGAAAGGATGCTTTCAAAATTAATCTACTATGAATTCAATATATATATTATATACAATATATATAGAAATATCTTCGAAAAGTATAAAACACTGAAAAACGAAAATATATTGGGATATAAAGATAAATGAAAAAATATACTTACCTTTCTGCATAATTTTACCTTTAAGCGATCTGAAAATAAAAAAGAAAGACAAATACAATTTAGCAATTCATTTTCTATACTTATGCTTCATATACAAATATATCTCAGATAAACTCATGGTAATTATCTCTATTAGAAAGATTTGATTTTTAAATAGTGTTTGTGAGAGTACAAATTAAATTTCTTACAAACGCGTGTGAGGGGGAGGTATTTTCAGGCAAAGTGGGGCTCTTAGCGACACACCTTAATTTAAACTGGATCAAATGACGAAAATGACACTTGTGCTGCCTTCCTTTTCTCACTTTCCTATCGCGCCAGCAAGGACAGCTTTTGAGCGAACCCAGTTTTAACGTGCATTATTTCTACACTGCGGGTTTTCAGTGGCCCCAGGACACGAAACAGTGACTTGAAAAC
This sequence comes from Trichonephila inaurata madagascariensis, assembly GCA_019973955.1. NCBI lineage: Eukaryota > Metazoa > Arthropoda > Arachnida > Araneae > Nephilidae > Trichonephila > Trichonephila inaurata. The sequence goes on from BMAV01003089.1 coordinate 5,079, forward strand.
GCCGGGCACGAGTACGTGAACATGGCCAAGCGTGTATGATATAAGATATTGATTAATTAGTGTAGTCATTAATTTTTTCACTTCTTTTAACATTAACAATAGCTTTTCTTTTGAATTTCGAGTTGATTTTGAGTTTACAAAATAACAATTTAAAAATAATTGTAAAGTAAATGATTTCAACATAAATGTATATTTAATTTTCTCTTCTAAGTCGTATTCATCCTATTTTTCCAATTACACATACAGTGAGATACGTTTACGTTTAGCGTAAAAACCTTTAAGACGAAATATTGGTTAACACGAAATAATACAACGGTCCCGACAAACTACTATGTTTTTTAGTGCATTTTGGTTCGCTTAGCACGAAACGAAAGTAGCTTAACACTTAAAGATTGTCTTTTTGGGAATGAACAAAATACGGCAAACACCCACCACCAAAAGCATGTTTAAGGTATCGACTACGTTCCGGAACCGTAATTTTAAAAGCACATAAATGGATAACTTTCATGTGATATTTGAGTGTCAGATTGAAATACATAATAAAATTGTTTTACTAAGATATGTGACTACCCAAAATCCTCGGTTTGGAGAAAATTTTCGAAATTTTTATGTTTTAATATTATTATAGCCCATACACTGGCAGATTCCAAAAAATACTTTATTTTAGATCCTACGATATTTAGAAGCTAAGTTATAAGCTTATTTAGTAAACCGGAAATGGAATTTTTCAAAAACCGGAAATGGGTGATTTAAGGAGCATCAAAATGTAAACAAATAGTTTGAACGTCTTTTCGTGACTTTTAAGCAATATAAATATTTAATATTTGGTAAAATATAGATCAACGTATCCTTTATTTATTTATTAATACTTTTTAATCTGGCAACTGTTTTTAATTCAAGCTTGTTTTGCTGAGTGGCAATAATATTATCGTTTATAGTTTGTTTACATTGTTCATTCTGAAGCGTTCTTCTTAATTGTACTTACTTTTAATATTTTACAGTTTATTCATTCATTTTTCATTTAATTTTAACTTACGTTTTTATTTGATTGTGATTAATTTAAAAATGCCGAAAGCTAGATCGAAAGTGTCAGAAGAAAGTTTTATGGTAATATGTTTTACCAAGTTAGCACAAAACAGTAATAATACGTCTGCAAGTGAGGCGAAATTGAGCAGTTTTGATGTTGCCTGAACCTGAATTTCATGGTTCTACAGGGGAATATAATTATTAATTTCCAAGCTTTGATGGGAATTATTTCAATCCTGTGTGTTGTCGGAATGTTTATGCAACTGGATTGAAACTGTCAGAAAAGATTCTAGGGAAGGACTTTTATGCTTATTGTGTGTGGCTTGCAGTTGTGGATACATACAGTTGGCTTTACTTCTACTCCCCTAAGAAAATAAAAATTCTCTCATAATGCTTTATTGGTAAATTTGGAATGGGGAATTGATTGGCAGAGGTTTCACAGCTGGTAAGAAGTTGTTATGCACTTTAAATTTGCCATGCATTTCTAAAAATACCTTCAGAGCTCATGAACTCAAACTGCTGGAAACGTACAGTTATGTTCCGGAAGAAATATGAAGCTGCATCTAAAGAAGTGCGAAATTTAAAAAGGCACAACTTGTGGTGTTGTTCGGTAGATGGCACATGGCAGCGGAAGCCATATGTCCTTAATGGCTGCATTTCAGTTATTTCCATTGATACTGGAAAAATTTTGAATCTGGAAGTAATGACACAGTATTGCAAATGTGTGAAATGAATGTGAAATCTGGTATGAATGTTCAAATTACAAGAGGATCCTCTGGAAGCATGGAAGCTGTTGGAGCTTTCAGAATTTTGAAATCATCACTAATCAAACGTGACCTGCAATACACCGAAAATTACTATGGTGATGGTGATTCAAAGGGGAGCTTTTACAAATTGAAGATATATATGGTGAAAACAGTGTCACAAAACTTGAATGTATAGGACATATACAAAAGGTAGGCTCACGTTTAAGGAAACTAAAAAGGTACAAAGGACTTGGTGGAAAGAAATTAACTGATAAATTTGTGAGTAAAACTACAGAACTATTATAGGTTGCCATCGAAACAATGTTGGATGCCTCAATACAATCTGCCAATAGCTGCCTTCTTTCACTGCTCTAGCAATCAAAATCCCATGCATGGGCAATGTCCAACAATGAAAGACAGCTGGTGCAAGTATAAACAAGCATTATGTGATGGTAAATTATATGTAGACAAAACAGCAGACCTTTCAAATCCAGTGATTAAAGTGATAAAGCCTACTTATTTAGCACTTTGTGATAAGGAGTTGCTAAAAAAATGCCTTCATGGCATGACTCAAAACAATAATAATGAAAGCTTTAATAATGTATTGTGGTGTTTGCCGAAAAGAAATTTTTGTTCATAAAAAACTTGTTTTTGGGTTTATACATTGCTGTCATCTTATATAATTCTGGTTATTTAGAGGGAACATTGCCTGTATTTAATTATTTAGGTTTAGAAATTGACCCAATGACACTTAAAATTATATGAGGTGACACAGAGAGATTCAAAAATCAGAAACGCCAGTCATTACCATCAACAAAACTCACCAGAAAAAGCAAAAAGCCAAAAAAGTCAAATTAGCTAAAACTGAGGAAGGCTAAAGAGGGCTTTAAAGCTATAAAAATATAGGGAGTTTTGAAAATGTTTTAATGAGAGTAGAAAAGTAATTATTTAGAGTTAAGGAGTATTAAATGTGTTTTTACAGCTTTGTTATTCAATATTTTCTTCATGATAAAGCTTACTACACAAAATATTTCTAAGATATAAATCTAAATTTTCGAACATGTTTTATGTAGTTCTATCTGTGGTATGAATCAAAATCTAATCTCTGTGTATATATTTATGTACTTAATTACTTTTATGAAAAAAAAAAAAGCATTAATTTTAAAAAATTGAGTTTTACTAAAATTTGGCATATTTAAAAACTTCCAAAAGCATTACAAATTTTTGATTCCTATCACAGATAAAGTCATTATTTATGTACTCTATAAATATTATTTGAATATATTTATTAGAATTTTTATTATTGCAAGATTTGTCATAACTGCAATTTTTCACCCAAAATTTTGCTAAAACGACAATTATTTGTATGTGAAATCCTACAAAACTCTCAAGAAAACAACAAAAGGGTAAAATAAATGGCCAAATCAGTTTACATGAAGCTAAAAAGAGCTTGAGCTATAAATATGGAGTTTAAAAAGTGTACAGTGGTAGAAAATTTTTCATTGTATTAAAATCTTTAAATGCATTTCTGAGAAACTATGTTTTCAATTTTTTTCTTCACGGCACAGTTCACTACAAATTTCTTTTTTAAAGATATTGACTTGAAATTTTCAGAAAATGTTTTATTTAGTTTTATCATTATCTAGTCTATAATCTAATCTCTATTGTATATATTTATTTTATTTTGTGCACTTTTTGTGAGAAAAATAACATTAGTGTTTTGTAAAAGTGAGTTTTGCGTAAAAAATTGACACATTTCAAACACTTTTAAAGTATTTACAAATTTATAGCTATAGAAAAACACAGATAATAATGGCATTATGTACTGTATAAATATTATAAGAATAATATATTACTTAGAATTTTCAATGATCCTTACCCGTTTAGCTGCAATTTTTTTCACTAAAATTTCCTCAAATTCCCAATATTTCAAAATTAATTTTAACTTTGTAAAAACTGTATTGGAATTCTTGCCTTTTATGTCCTATTTCAAATAAAAAATGTTGTTTATTTAATTGAAATTTTATATATTTCAAAAAAAGTGCTCCGAAGGTAGTCACATACCTTAAGGACACACACACATTTTTGACAAAAAAAAATTACTTAAATACAATATTTTGGCAAAAAATTAACTTAGAATAATCCTTTTTCAAAATGTTCTCCTTTTATAAAAAATGCTTCTAAATTAATAATATTTTGCTTATATAACGTAAAGACTTTTCCAGAGAGTCTTAACTATTATTTTTTGAAAAATTCTCATTATTTTCAGAATTACAACCAATTGAAATACACTGCTGGCCACCGTAAATGCAACACCAAATAAGACAAGAGATAGCATAACAAAATTTATTTTGCACATAACTTGTTGCCCAAGTATCAACTGATTAAATTTATAGATTTCTGTGAAGTGTGGTTCCTGCCAGAATCAGTAGCCAGAGTAGCCGCCATTGTTGGAGATCACCGCTGCCACACGCCTCGGCATTGATTCAAAGAGACTTTGGATGTGTTTTTGGGGGTACAGCAGACCAAGAAGCTTCCACACGTTGCCAAAATTAATCTGGTGTGGCAGCTGAGTGGGAAATCTGAGTCAATCGTTGAGCAACCATGGACCACGTGTTTTCTATCGGTGAAAGATCCGGAGAGCAAGCCTGCCAGGGAAGCAATTCAATCTGGTAATTGACGAAGAACCTTTGGACAATGCGTGCTCCGTGTGATCGCGCGCATTATCCTGTTGAAATATAGCTGTAGCCAAGAACTGAAGGTAAGGAAGGACAACTGGCTCCAACACCTCGGAGATGTAGCGCCGGCTGTTTAAAGTATCGGCAATACTTACTAGAGGAAAGCGAGAGTGATATCCAATACCACCCCATACCATAATACCCGACCTGCAAGACTAGTGTGGCGGTGCATAACGCAACTGTTCAACTCTCTCCCACGGTGTCTCAGACTCCGAATCCGACCATCGTGGTGTTGCAGACAGATGCGTGACTCGTCAGGAAAAGATAACTTCATTCCATTCTGCCTTTATCGCTTCTTTCATCACACCATTGGCAGCGGGAACGTCACATGGTTCTGCGTCAGGGTAGACCAAGCAATGGACGTCTTGAGGACAGACCACTCCTGCTGTGCTTAGTCGGAATGGTACGCGCAGACACTGAATGATGCGTTACAGATTCAATGTGTGCTGTATGCTATGGAGACGTCTGTGGTTCTGTGTCAAGGGTAGATCAAGCAATGGACGTCTTGCAGACAGACCACTCTGCTGTAAACGGCGTCGATTGTTACTCGCAGATATTGAATGATGCGTTACAGAATCAATGTGCTGTGTGCTATGGTTCGTGATGCGACTGAGCTATCCGTCACTGCCCTGCGCACAATTTGCCTGTCCTCACGTGAAGTGGGGCACTGAGGTGGATGCTATCGAACAAGTCGGTCCGTCGTACCCTTCTGCATCTAACGGTCACATATCCGCACATTACAGTTGTTTGGTTTCGTCCACAGCGACTACCGATTTCCCTGAAGAAATCCACAATCTCGGTAGGCCACTATCCTTTCTCTGTTGAACTCGGATGCCGGTCAAAAGCTGATCGCTGTTTTCTACGAGACATAACTGATCGTTTTTTGAAAAAACCACAAAAAAAACTCAATTGACGAACTTGAGATCCTCGAAATCTCCAAGCCTTAAATAGCGCTTTGCGATGGCGCCACAGGCGCGCGTGATGTGTGTCTGCTGTGAAATTCTAACCTTTTGCATATCTTACCTCCGCTAATGCATGTGGTAAATTTAATGTTATTTGCATGCTTCCTTCAGGGTGTTGCATTTACGGTGCCTAGCAGTGTAATTATTGGCGTTTTTTTTCTTAAAATTTTTCCCCTCTGTTGTTGTAAATCATGGATAAACCCACTTCTAAGTTATATATTTCAAAAATTCTAGTTGAGCCTCTGTGCAGAGGTCTGAGCTATATACAGACAAAAGATTATTATAAGATGCATTTTTCACAAAAGGAGAATATTTTGAAAATCGGTCATTCTATGTTCCTATTTTGTCAAAGTATTGTACTTAAATAATTTTTATTGTAATACTATTCTTAAAACAATTTTATATACATTTTCTTATTTAAGTGATACTAAATATCATAAATATTATCCATTTATACCCTTTTGCAAAATCACGGTTCCGAACGTAGTCGGATACCTTAAAACGAATGTGAAATGAAAAAGAGGTAGTTTTACATGTTTCGTAGAAAGGAGGCAAACTTGACTTTGAAATACCCTCGGAATAGCCTGTGACACTAGAGAGTTTTGTTTATCTAAGCTACTTTCAACAACTACCCCTACCAACGCTGCACAAAAGCAACTAATTTCTCATCAGTTGTCTTTGGAATTCAATGACGAGTACATCGTAGTATGAGTAAAAATCAGTGAGTTTGGCTCGCGTTTTTGTTTTTATTTTATAAGAATCTTTTTTACGAGTACATTGACGAAAAGCAATCGACAATTTGATTCTAAAAAAAAGACAATGCAAAAAAAAAAATATCAGATTATTTTCAAAAAAACTCAATAAATGTTTCGTTTTTCAAAAAACTTGAAAATTTTGTATTAAATCTTTTTAAAGTTCTTGTGAGTGATTTGGTTTGTTTGCTTTTTATTAAATACATGTATATATGCATATCTATGTAAAAAAAATTCTAATAAACTTAATTATTCTAATATATATTTTTATTATGTAATACCCTTTCACACAAAATTCTTTTAACATGAAAAAATATTTCAGTCCCTTCAGCTTCGTGTTACAGATTTTCTTTGTACTTGGCATAAATTAATTAACATTAAAATTCCTATCAAGCAAAATCAATTTAAATTAAAAATTTATTTTACTTAACTCACCAACAAATTAAGCTATATTTAGAAATTTTGTAAAAGCGTACATTACTTGGGCTTTTCATGTTAATGAATAATAATACACGTCTCCATACATCTAACATGGTCGATGACTACCTGAAGAAGGAGGGAGATTGAGAGTATGGCAGTGCTTCTCAAACTTTCAATACTCGCGACCCAATATTCATTCATCATTTTCATCGCGCCCCCTTCATACAATAACATTGTATTGAAAAAATTCAATAATACTATACTTTTATGCTAAAGCTACAGTACGACTTTAACCTCTTATGTGCCACCGGCAATACATATAACGTCTCGCTCAGCAAAAGCATTAATCTTCTGGACGTATATATACGTCTTTCCGAATTCTGATCTTTTTCTGTGCACTGCTATCCATAAAATTATTCCTAAGGTTTTGGAATGCAATAAAAAGGGACCTTGACAGTCTTTGCAAAAGGATTTACACCACTTATTTCAGAGGATTTTGTTAACCCCATTTGTTCGCTTTTCCCTCCACTCCCTAAAACATCCAAAATACGCGCGTCTACGTGGAAAACCGTGGCATTGGGGACCAAACCGCGTAACTTTAATCAGCACAGTTAAGGAATTAGTATACCGTTTGTTCAAAACCCCATGATAAGTGTTAATACAAGCCCATTGGGTCACTGGTAATTATCAAACTTGTTCTTAACTTAGTATTGTTAAATTAATAATATAAAATACATTGTACTGTACAGATACCTTTATAAGTGTATTATATCAGTGTAAATGTGTATTTTATATCTTATTATGTCAGAAAGTATTTTGTTTGCTTACTTTCAGCAAATTAGTAATGTTTTGAATAATGTTTAGTTTTCAACTTGTCAATATGTTCGTGCCCCCCTTGTAGAGTTATCACGCCCCTCAAGGGGGGCGCGCCCCACAGTTTGAGAAACGCTGGAGTATGGACTTGATTGTTAATTTAGAAAAGAAATAAATTTAAATACTATGTGTGTGCAAACATAATGATTCATAATGTATTCTAAACGCAATATGAATCGTTATTTCATGAAGATTGTAATGATAAGGCATCATTTTAAGCCTTTTTACTTTACATTTTTTTTAAAAAATCATTTAAGTAGGCATCAGATGAAATTTCTGTTGGAAATATAAAAAAAGAGACTAAATAAAACACAAGTCAACGACAATATTCTCAAATTCTGGAAGGAGTGACAAAATAAGCTATCATCTGCAAATCTTGATAAATAACATCTTCAAAGGTACAGAATATTTTTCCATTTTTAATTAATCTTAAAATGGAAATAAATACAAGAAAAATTACAAGTATAAATGTCACTGACATGTACATACACAAATATGAGTCCCATCAAACGTTAAGGAAAAAAATTACTCAGAACTAATGGTTTTTGAAAAGAAACGCTTTAACTGGAAATATATATTTATAACTTTGTTTTTACTGTCCACCCTTAAAAAATGATAAATTCATTTAGTGAGTATAGAAAAGATATCAAAGTGAATTATCTATTCCTTCATTTTGCTGAAAAACTAAGAGATATATTTTATCGTTAAAAAAAACAAGACGAGATATGTTATCGAAATGTTGTTGCATTATTAAGTGTAATTAATACAATAGCTTACAACCCTCTTTAAAATAGTTACGCAAGGCTTATTTTCAGCAACACAAATATTTTGAACATAACTCATTTATAAATTTAACATAACTATTTTTATTTTACACTGTTTGAATAGAAATTTTTTAAAGAAAGTGTATATCTCTCACATAAAGGAAAACAATTTAGATGGAGTACTTTTTAAGCAAATCTCCTCTTGCTTGTACCAGGTGTCCCAAAAATAACCGATGATTCCAGGGATTCGTTTAAATCAATTATAGTTTGAAAAACCAGCTTTTATAATGAATCGAACTAAAAAGTAAAAAAAATAGTTCTTAATTTAAGAATAAAATGATTAACGAGAAAATTAATGTGTCATTGTGGTAAAAGCGTGGGGTGCTTTGTATTACATTTTTACACTAACTCAGCATTTCGGAATAGAACTAGGAAGAAATTATAACAATTAATATAGAGCACCCCACGCTTTTACCCCTATGACATTAATTTTCTCGTTAATCACTTTATTCTTATATTAAGAATTATTTTTTTTACTTTTTAGTTCGATTCTCTATAAAAGAGTGTTTTTTAGTTTTTTTTTAACTATAAATTATGTTTCATTTTTTAGTTCGATCTACAATAAAAGCTGTTTTTTTTTTTAGTTTTTAAAACTATCATTTATTCTTAGTTGAATTTATCCTTGAGTTTTGAGTTTGATATTTGGAGCCGGAATTACGTGGCTGCCGGAATTAGTCTTGCTCTTCAATGGATATTAATTAATGGGTCTGAAGGGTACTTATTCTCTCCATTTACGGGGCCTCGGATAAGTCCCACAGCGTTGTATTTCAAAGATTCCGTCGCTAAGATATAGGTCTAACTAATAAAAAGTGTGCAAGAAGAAATATTAAATGTCAATCCTATTATTACCTTTTAAAAAATATTGCTATAATGTTAATTCGATCATCAACTCTAAACCTGTTGCTTTATGAACATATAAAAATATTTAGCAGTTAGAACATCAATTTATCACCTTTTAAAGGTATTGCTATAATGTTAATTCATATCATCCTTCTAAACGTATTGCTTTATAAAAATAAAAATATATTTAGCAGTTAGAACATAAATATTTTTTTCACATGCACGAGTCTTTTTTATTTCTATTGTCAGAAAAAATAGACTTAATTTATGGTAAGAAATTGCTGACTCACCCACCCTCTCCTTTCCACATAAAGAATACTTTTTTGTTTGCTTTACTTGTATTAATAACAAGCGTTTTCATTTCTAAGGTTATACCTTTTTAAGGGATGGGGTCTTTTAGTCGCCATATCTGAAATTAGTCGCCAAATTTAGAAATGGAGTATGGAATAAATCACCAAATCTGGAAATGGTTTATGAAATTAGTCACCAAATCTGGAAACGATATTATGAATTAGTCACCAAATCTTGGAATCCTTATTTTTGAGTATTCTGATCAGGTCAATGGAACAAAATTATGAAATTATTGTATTGTCATCGATCCTTGACAAGTGAGCAAAATTTCGAAATAATCTGACTTTTTAAAGTGGGTAAAAATCGAGTTCAAAGATTCCATTACACACAAGAGAAACTTATAAAAGCGTGTTAATAAACGGAAGGGAAATAGAAATGTACAGTTTGCTACATTCTGCTTTGGTAACCAGGAAATTTATTCTCAAATATTTTCTTAAAATTAGTTACAAAGTTCGTCAACAGGTGATGCTTCTAACTCAGAAAAAACATAAAAATGTTTCTTGTTCTTTTCTTCAGACTTTTCAGCATTTTGGCATGTTCCAACAAGTAAAATATTCTCAAAACTCTCGTCAAAATGCTGATGTCTCTAACCAAACGGATATAAAACATCTTTTTGTAGTCTTTCTCAGTCAGAAGCGTCACCTGTTGATGAACTTCGTAACTAATTTTGAAACCTATTGAGAATAAGTTCCCTAGTTCCCAAAGCAGAATGCTGCAAATCGCACGTTTTTATCTACTTCCGTTCTTTTTTAATTGATTTTTCAAATTGTCGATCACTTTGGGAACACCTGATACGTATTAACAAGTAAATAAAGGTTAGTAAAACTTAGAAACGACCAAATTTTAACTATAAATCCCTAGTTTAAGCAATGGCTAAATAAATATTGTCGAATACTTTTAATTAATATTTCCAAAATTATTTTGCTTATAGAATAAGGTGCAACTTCCGAGGCTTTAGGATAACCTAGTATGAATATCCAAGACATTCAATTTTTTTGAGGAAGAAATGAACTCTTTCAATGCCATATCATAGCAGGGGGCAACGGACGAGGAAATCAGTACTATGAAGAAAAGTTTAAAACCTAATTCTAATTTCCGTTAAAGAGATATTAACGCTACACTGAAAAGCAACACGAAGCCTATTGTCGACGGGCCTCGTAATTTTGAGCCACAAACAAGTAAAATTGAATTTTTAAACTGGTCCTTTCTTTTTCATTTGTCAGCTATATTCCTAGTACACAATAACCAATCTTAAAATCCGAGATGAGTTTGATGTTATGCATCTCTAAATCGAACTCCATCTTATCTTGTTTGTATCAACCTTAGGTTTTGCAGATTTTTGTTTATACTAAGGTAAAAAAAAAAAAGAAGAAGGTTATTTTTTGACTTTTTAACCCGGGTAATCTGAATGTACGAGCAGATTGTGAAAACTTTTAAAACGCATTGAATATCATTGATTTGTACTATTTAAGAATTTTGGGTACTTACTTACCGTCGACAATTTCGTCGAAAAAGATGTCGCCAAATGCCGCGATATGCAGCCAAAGTCAAAAACTATCTTCATGCATGTTAAAGAACAATAATATGAATAATGCAGCATTTGGCAAGTTTTCTGAATTGGCAACATATTCTGATTTGGCGAGAATGATTGGCGATATAATACATACGTTAAGAATTTTGATAACAAATGTAATGTTTAAAATTTTCAGACTTTAATTTAGAGATTTGTAAATGATTTTGAGTCATTGCAAAAACGATTACGGAAATTATAATTCGCATCAAAACAAGTAAACAACTAAAGCTTGATGGAAAAAAAATATCTGTAAAAAAATATCTAACAGAACAAAAATTCGTATGCACTCAATAATTATATAGCTATTCTTATAATTTCAGACTTAAATTTCCTGTTCTATTCCCCGTTAGTTTTATGATCAATAAGTGTTAAGTAGACATTTACTAGACATTCGTGAATTACCTTAATAGAATTTTTTTTCTTCGATCCAATATCTAAGTAAAATAATATTTTATTTCGGGGTAAATAATGGAGTAGAAATTAAGCATGAATTTAAAAAAAAGTATCAGAAATAATGTATACTTACTACGAGAAAGTATATAGCAAAAGGTAGTTGTGTGCACTTTAACAATGGAAACGAACCTTTGAAATCGATTCTCGTTTTTCATTAGATATTATTGAGAACAGATATGGCAGGTACATAACGTGATAAGATGTGATAAGGTAATCGCCTAAACAGCAAATAAAACACTGACGAAGAAGGCATAAATCATAATTTCAGTTCTAACATTTCTTTTTTTTCTTATGAAGGAGTAGAGGTGCGCACTTGTATTTTAATTTTATTAGATAACACTTAATCCTCTTGTATGTATTATTATGTCTGATTGATAAGGTAATTGTTTTACCTTCTAAAAAAACTACGAAGGGATATTTCATGATGAAGTTCTAACATTTATTTTTTTCTTATGAAGGAATAGAGGTGCGCATGTATTTATTTTTTATGTAATAATGTAATCTCTTGTATGCATTAGTATGTCTCGCGATACATAAGGAATTAATTAGCTTCTCGTTTGTAAGAAATAACTAAGGAAAGATTTCTGAGGAATGCTAATATTAATTTGTTAGTTGCTAAAAAAAATTATTGATTAAATTAATAATTTCGGTTTAATGTCTTACAAATGTCTTTGCTAAAGCTTAGATAGTTATCGCGCCTACCAAAATAAAAATGGAACTATTCGACCTATGTACAACAGAAGTTGGAGTCTTTGTTAAGAAGTTTGAATTATCGTGAATATTTGTTATTTCAAATTTAGAATACTTAGATTTAAATTTAAATAATCTTTATTTAATGCTTTAAATTATTCTGTTAAATTGATTTAATAATGCTTACCCATTTACCAATGTAAAGATATGGACCTATGTACAACAATTTTGGTGATTGGTAACAAAATAATTCATAAAATATTTTTATCTAAATTATTAAAACTTGATTTTGTATCAATTTTAAATTCAGGTATTTTCTTTAAAAAAAATTAAAATATTACTGATTTGAATCGAATGCTCAACCGAGAGTTCAATAGTTCTTTTTTTTTATCTACTTTTGGAGTTGAAACTCTCAGAGTTGAAGAGGAATAGGAAAAATGAGCTTCCATTGTAAATGAAGGGAATATATCATCTATAATTAAAGAAATTGCTATACAAGTTGCAATTACCGCAAAATCTTAACTGCATCTACCGGTTGATTCATAAAAAGTGTGACCAATTTCAGAGGATCATAAATTTTTATTGAATAAAGTTATTTACATAGAATTTTCAATGTGGTTTCCTCTAACACAGTACTATTTTCATAAGCGTTTTGGCTAAGCTAAAAGAGTTTTTTGATCATTTTGGGGTATTTTTGCAACTCCCTCTTAAATTGCTTTTTGAAGCCCTTGAAATGCTCTCTTACTTTACGTCTGTTTTTAAGTATACCTATAAAAAATAATTGCAAGAAACACAAACAGGGGATAGGGATAGTCATTTATCAGGAGGCATGAAATTTATTTTTTTAACTTTCAGCCATGTTATAGTTGATTTTACAGTATGACTTAGTGTAGAATCTTGGTGGAAAACAAAGTTTCCTTGAGGGTAAACACGCTTACTTTTCTTGACCAAGTGTTTCAAAACTTTATTCTCATAGTATTTAACATCAATTTTAAAGTTTGGCTCTACAAAAAATGGTTTTGTTAAGCTTTGAGAGGACCATTCCATCCAATTCCATAACACTGACTGTCAACTTGCATTTTTCAAAACAGCTACGTCTTTGCGAAGCTTTTGTTTGAAATATATTGAGTCTTTGTTTTGCCAGTTGGGAATGACAGATGAAACTGTGATTCATCTCAAATTATCCATGCTTTGTATCTACCTTTGAGTAACATTAAATACAGATGCCAAGAACGTTTTCTTCGTTTTTCTACGGTCTTACCATTTATGCCTAGTATTCATAGGGGCATAGAAATTTCGTTTAAAACATTCAGTTAGTTACTCCTGCAGATATTTGCCTGTAAAGAAGGTTGTGAATGTTGGTTTATATTTCAACCACCAGCATGAATGGATTAACAGACATTGATGCAGACAAAATTACTTTTATAGCAACTTCTTTATCTGAAGGTAAGTGCCATTGCTATATCTAGTTTCTTTGCATAGGTTTTTGAGGCAAAGGATTTTCTACAGCGATAATTCTTTTCAACTTCTTTTTTTTTCTTTCATTAAATATTTCCTTTCTTTCACATTTTCCCCCTGGAGCTTTTGATTGCGAGCCTAATTTTATTTCTTTTTGAAGTTTAGGTCGTAATACATTAGAAAAATGTCTTTTATGATTTTTAAGTGCTTTATTATTTACAGAATTCGAACAACCATCCTTCAAAAGCTGTAAAATTTCGTTCCGGGTTTGAGGATCCGATTTCAGTACTGTAATTCACTCCCACTAATAAAAATAGATCGGTAATTTATATATTTTTTTCAAATAAAACCAGTAGCAAAACGATAGAAATTCATCATAAATAGTTATATGCTTTTAAAATTGGTCACACTTATTTTGAATCAACCGGTTGATTAGGGGTCGCCAACCTTTGAGTAGTGGCGTACCAAACAAATCTAACAGTATGATTCGCGGTGTGCCACACAGTAGGACATTTTTTAAGCAACTCGATCCCCGTGATAATGCATGCATAGTTAGAAAATAGAGGCTAATAATTTAGATTTACTGTTTTATTATATATTAATTTTGCATATTATTTAAAGATATTCCTTAACATAAAAATAACAGCATAAAATATAATTATTTCTTCAACAAAAAGAAACAAAATTAAAATTGTACATATATTATGTATTTTTAAACATATTTATAAATTAAAAACAGACAATGTAAAATATAAATATTTCCTTCATTACAGTTATATAAAAATATAAATGTGAATCTAGTGCTTGCATTGCTGTACTTTCATATCGCAAAACCAGGGAAATAATGTGAGATTTTCAATTTGACACGATTCTGAGCATTCAGTTGTTAAGCAATTTCTTTGAGGTTTTGAAACATTTTTCATATGAGGAAAGAGTTTTTATTTTGATACGCTAACTCAAAAGCGGAAAGCAGAGTACATACAATTTTCTTCTAAACAATTAAATCTCTCCTGAAATGACATTCAATAATTTACAAAATAGTTGTAAACAGAGTTACCTTTCAGATCGGTTCGTTATTCCGTAAATGTCTATAATTCTGCAGATGTTTGTCAAATATGGTCATTACAAATTTATCAACTTCTATCCCCTCAAAAAGGGACAAATTGGTAGAGTAGAGCAGAGTGACACTGAGAGAATTGTACCGCTTTGCCATAGGTTTCCAACCTCTGATCTATATTCTACTTAATTGCATCAACTTATAACAAAAATAACTAAATATTAAAACTAATTACGTTTATTTAAATATGTACAGTCGTAGCTTTATAACTGGAAAAAATAATATAGGTTTTATAGAGTTTATTTTTTCAACAATTTTTAAAATACTTTCACATTTATTCTAATTATTCGTTCGAGGTTTTAGAACTTCTTAAGCACTTACAATTTCTTTTCAGAAATAGAAGGAAAGGTATTATTCCACAGAATCCTATTTTTGTTCTTTGGGTTTTCTGTATTCAGATACATATAATAGTTCAGATTTGAAGAGGAGAAAGTAAAATTTTCTCATAACTCGCAATACATCTCGAATTCAAAATGACAAGTAGAGGGCAACTTTGAGAAACTTTTGGGTGAAATTATAGAAGAAACATGCTTCTTTTTCACACTTCACAAAATCCTAGATCTAATCTAAATTCAATTTATACGAGTCATTAATAATAAAATAACACGAATAAAAACTGAATTTATTTTTATCAAAATACAAAAAATGTACGTACATTTATACAAATAAAATATTTCATGAAATCAACCATTACAATCTCATGTGTATATTCTGCACTTCTTCCTTTTCATATACATTCTTCATTTTACACAATTTTTGATTCAAACGGGTGAATAAAACAAAGTTGCATCCTTGTTGCAATGAATCCTTGAAAATTATGCTCAACGTAATCGAACCTCATTGAAAAATTATTTTTTATTATTATTTTTTTTATTTGCACCTATTACAAAACGGCAATGAAATGAAAAATGATGTGATTGATGTGTTTTTATTATTTTACTTCCGTTCTTTTTTCTACGAGAAGAGGAAGCTCGGTAACAGTGAGTAGAATGGCTCCTTTCTTGTATTCCAAAGGTATCTGCAGAAAAATTTTATCGAATTAGCTCATCTAATAGAAACTAGAATTTTTGTAAGAAATTGCAGACTCAAATAGCAATAATAATAAATGGAACATATTAATAATAATGGAACATCATTATACAACTTTAACATCATTGCAATATTTAGTTTAAACAGAAAGTTGTGAATTAAAATGCAAATAAATCTAAATATAAGTTATGAAAAATAACGTTAATTCAATACAATATTAACCCCTAAACTGGTTTGCCCATACATCATACGGGCTACCAAATGCTGGCCACAACCGGTTTGTCCTTACGCTGTACGGTCATTGATATTTTCTTCTATCTATCTTTGATTTGCCCATATTTTTAATTTTTTAAATGTTTTTGAAAAATTATTTTTTTAGGGGGCTAGTGTTTTTTTTGGGAAGAAGGCAATGACATTTGTTTTTGGTAATAAAAATATTTTCATTCGAATTTTCTTTTTCATTGAAGGTGGAAAATTGTATAAAATTTTGTTCCCAAATTTCGATAAAGACAAACACACAAATTCAATTTTTTTTTGAAAAAATAAAATTTACAGCGGAATTTTTTATGAAATGAGGAAAAAAATTCCCCTCTTAAAGGGGTATATGAAACATCCAAAAACCCCCAATCACTTTATAAAAAGCAAACATTTAGACGTTTTGTGTTCACAATTATAAAACAAAAAAATAGTATGATAACTTTAAAATTGAAAATTAAAATAAAAGTTCTTCCATTTTCGCTTATTGTTAAGTATTATGCTTAGTTAATGTTGTTAGGGCAATAAAAAAGTGTGCCTTTTGAGGAAAATTTAGGGCAAAAAAAAATTGTTTGCCTAAAAGGTTAAAATGGATTGTCAATTTTTTTTCTCACAAGCGTGGTGAAAATGACCCAATTTAAAATGACGCTACAAAAATAAGAGCCTAATAACTGGTTTAAAAAATGTGTACCTTTACATTTTCGGAACATTTCTTTGAATTGTACAAGTATGCGATTTACAAAAATATAATATTCTATATTATTGTTACTTTTGCACTTAATCTGTTATTGACTATTTTGTCTGTTTTTTATTTCACAGAAAAATCGAATTAATTTCAAAATAAATATTTTTAAAGCTTTTTCCTATCAGCCATTTTGAATTCCTTCATATAATTTTAACTCCATAAAGGTTGAGCCAATTAGCTATTTTAAATTTTCTAAACGTAATTAAAAAGCCATTAAATTACAAATAACTTCCCAAATTAGTTTTTTATTATTTAAATGAAATGAAATATTTATCTCTTTCCTTAAAAGAATGAAAAATATTTATGTTTACATTTTATCCTGCCCGTAGTTTTAGAATGTATTTTCAAAATTTTAAGATTTCAAACAGTATAAACGAATAATTAAAACTGGAGTTAACAATACTTTAGAAAATATGGAGGAAAATTAAACGGGGGTAAGAAACTTCTTCCTTAGTATTTATTTCATTCCTTCGAATATATTTGAAAGAATTTCAATAAGTATGCAACAGACTAGAAAATTGAGAGATCCCTGAACTCAAATAGTGAATAGTGGGGGAAGGCATTTCCAACTTTTGAGTTTATTTTTAATTTACTTAAAGTTTGCTAAGTTTACAAAATTTTAAAAAACTGGAAGGAAACTCTTTCAGCAGATGAAATATTTTTTTAATTTTATTCCTCATGAATTTTACTAAATAACCAAAAATTATTATTCACCAGATTTATGGGGGACAGCATTCCCATAGAATCACTATTACGTTAATGAATACGAAGGTTCTATTAAATTATAACACAAGGTAAGACTTATAACATAATCAGCTAAATATCGGGAAATATACTTGGAATGAAAAATTTACATTTCATTTTTTTCAACCAAAATAGAATAATAGATTGTTTTATCAGTCAGAAAAGTCTTTTCGTGCATTGCATTTGCAATATAAAACTTTTAAATTAAAAAAAAAAGAATTTAAAATAATGTTTTACAATTTTATTTGTCGTGAAATAAAGCTGTCTCACACATGACAGAACCTTATTATAAGCAAAACAATTTATACAAAAGAAAATACTTATCTTGTACGAATAAGTCGCAGATTTTAAAGCAGGAGATTAATGTTCCACTTTTAAATTCTTATCTTGCTTCTGTGATAAAGTGTAGCAGAACAATCATATTGAGTGTGATTATTAATGTTACATTTGGCAATACAAGGAAGACTATTCGAAAAACCTCATACATTTTAAATCAAGGTATAGTGGTAAGAATGACATCAGAGCTAGCGTTTTATTCTCCTAACTTTCACACCCTAAAAATTTAACGAATGTGAGCTTCGAAATATTTAAAGTGCACCATTCCCACTGCACAACAGTTTTGAATTACCATTCGGCAACAAGCTGTTGACCTTTGTAAAGGCTTTTATTTTATTCACCGACCTACTGGTTCGCATCTACGCCGTGCTTGCCTTAGACGACTGAGACGAAAGGAATTCCTATTCAAGCCAGTCGTTAACGGCTTTTTTCCTGTCTTTAGTTGTTTGCTACTTACAGAAGGAGGCGCCACTTCATTACCCCTTCCTAGAGAAAAAAGTTGTTTTTTTCTGTTTGATTTTCTGAACGAGAGATACTGAGAGATGGTTGTTTTTCCAGTAAGGTAGAATGTCGTTGGCTCGTTTTTCGTAGATGCTGTGGACAATCTCTTGTTGAGATGGCGGTTCTAGTTGATGTGTGCTCCGTTGTCCTTTTGAATCACTAGTTGTGATTTATTGAGAATGTCTTAGCCTCTCTAAGGAATGAATGCATAATCAATTAATATCATTAGGCTGTGGTGTCATCTAGTGTTCAATTCCTTGATCACTGCTTCGGTGACAACCTATTGACCTTGGCTGGAGTGTTTATACCACCGACCTATCAGTCTGCAGTTACGCCGTGAATGCCTTAGACGATTGAGATGAAAGGATTTCCTATTCGGGCCAGTCATTGAAGGCTTTTATTCCTGACCTTAGTTGTTTGTGACTTGAAGAAGGAGGCGCCGAAGCAACCATAAATATTTGAATATCCAACTCGGCCATGAATGTTTGCCTTAAATTCCAGACCATGACTTCTCAGTTATATCAACTTCAAAAGTTTTTGAGACAGTGGATTAACCCATTTGTCCCAAATGCAGGCTCGTTTAAATAAATTTAATGACAAACTGCATACAACAGAATTATTAAATTACCGAATCCTGGTAAAATAAATTTTCTTATTTTTAAAAGTGAAATTTTAGTTAGTTTTCAATTATTTAAGTAAATAAAGAAAGTATCCATATGGGAAAATAATTTAATTTAAATGGTCTAGTTCACAAGAGGTTAAGCAAAATTTTAAATTGCAGCAGGTCAAAAATATTGTTTTTAGAAACCAATTCAGAATCCTTTTTTATTGTGAATACTTGAAACAAACGGAACAAGAGGTGAAAGGTATCAATAAAAATCTAGTAAAATTAAAAACACGTTGGAGACAGTGGTCAACTACACTTGAAACACTTGACCGCAGTTAATGAATAAATTATTCGGATAGAAATTTCTTCCATTTCTACACTTTCATTTTAAACTATTTCAGCATTTTTTTATTCGTGATTTAATCTCGTGGACCATTTAATTCTCTTTTGAATTTCTCGCAGTTTTTTATGTTCTATTAACAATTAAAAAACAGCATTTGAGCAAGTATTTTTTTAATTTGCCGAATTTTGTGTTTACATTTAAATTTTAGGGGTGGAAACAGTACTTCGCAAGGAACCAATCACCGTCATAAAGAAAGTCAAATTTAATGATAATTAGATGCTATATAAAGATGAGAAGCACACACACACGCGTGTTGTGTGTGTGTGTGTGTGTGTGCAATGCACAATGGGACATCACATTCTGCTCACATGTAGTGTTTCCTGTTTTTGTCCCTTTCTGCGACAGTTCCTACATCGTCTATAGAACGAAACTAGCTTTTGGTATATGATTTCCCACACTGGCTAAATGCACATCACCCGGAACTACACACTTCTTTGCTTGGAAGCTGGCAAGATGTCCTTTTCTTTTTTTCTTGAGGAATATCCGTCAATTAGCTGACGAGCTAATGCTATACAGAACGTTAGCTGGTCTGAGCTTCTTTTTTTTTTTTTGTTCACTTGACATAGTATGAAGCTATTTATGATGTGAAGGTCAATAAGAAAATAAAATATATGATGCCGCCATTTTACAGATCTTATTTGCTATCTTACTTTTTTTTTATCGAAGTGATCAACCCTTCCCATGACATCGTTATATACAGCGAAAGCTTTGGTCAAGGTACTTCTTTAGTATCAGCTTTTTCGGTCCTATTTACAGATGTCATGATCGCTGGATTATGTGCAGTAGCACAAAACTGAAACTAGAACTAGTCTTACCATGGTTATAATAGCAAGGCCAATATATTAGAATAGGTTTTGCGCTTCCAACAGGTGTATATTGTAAGATCATATAGATGGGAAGTAATCTTTCCAAGGCCCATGAAAGGTTAAGAAGGTGAATAAAAAATTATTACTATCAGGGTTATCATACAACGATGAACTTATTTACTCAGTAATGATTGACTTTTTTTCAAAAATTTCTCAATGTGACTTATAGCATTGGACTAGATATGAGGTCTATCCACTCTGACTCAGTCGGCTCGGTGTTTTAAAGGTAGCGTGGTCGCCTTCTAATACGAAGGTTGCGGGTTCGATCTCAACTGGAGTCCATAGATTTTCTGGATGCGAAAATCGCAGGCATGTCAAGGAATATGTTGCAAGATCGCTTGAGTATAAATTTGGTTCTAGTGCTCATGGACCTATTTAATATCTGACAAGAGTTTGAATTAAATAATTCAAACTTCAAGATTTTATAGCAGAAGCCGACACTAGATGGTGCTACCAATGGAATCGCTCTCTCACTAATGGACTTGCTTGTCTGCAAAGGCTAAACTGTGCCAAAATGCAGCCCATTAGATACAAAGAATGTTTTCCCTAACTCGGGTTTTCTTCCGTATAACCAAATTGGCACTTTAAGCTAGAACAATGCCTCCGAACGTCACTACAACAGCGTTTCCCAAACTGTAGGGTGCGCCCCTAAGGGATCGTAATTACCCTTGGTGGGGAGCGCGAGCATATCGAAAATCTAAAACAAAATGTTATTCAAAAATATATATATATATATTAATTTACTGAAAGGAAGCAAAACAAAATACATTCTGACACAATAAAAAATAAAATACACATTTCCATGGATATAATACACTAATAAATGTATCAGTACTGCACAAAGTATTTGATAATTCATTTAAAAATACTAACAAGGGAGGGCACGACTAAGAAAATTCATTTGGGGTCGAGACTTGGTGTAACAGTAGTACTCCTTTAGTGTGCTCAACCCTCAATGTAATTCCGCTAAATGGCCAGTCAATTCGGAGAAAATAACTTTCGAAATTCATGCTTAGCTTTTATATAATTAAGTTTTATTTTCTACCAGTGAGGAAATAGAACAGTTGGTAGGAAGCCTGCTTTCTATGCGGGAGGATAGGGTTCGAATCACGAGATGAACTTTTTTTCAATTAATTTAATTATTTTTTAAAAATTAAATAAACTTATTTATGAAAGGTTTATTAAATATTAAATGATAATTTATGTAATTATTTTGGGTTTTCTAAAGTAAAAAAATTACTGTAATTATATAAATATTTTTATTAAATTTTATAAATATATTTTTATATTAATAAATATAATATATTTACCAATTGTCAAGTCTGAGGGATTCCATCTCGTTCAAGTACACATTGATTCTTACCCCTTGACTTATCTTGTCTTCTTATCACGTACATGAATGTTTTTTTGATTAACTTAATAAAAATAAATTACTACAATTTCTTGCTTGTAATCATTTTGAGCTCAATTCAATGGCTTCTCCACCCACGCTGTATTTACATCTACCCGAAAAACATAATACTGAGTGGGATCTCCTCGACTAACCTGAAGAGGAGGTAACACGACGGGTTTCAAATTGGGGGAAAATGTTAATACAAACATATCTCACCTTTGTGGTAGAGTGTGGTTTGACTCTGAAATGTCTGAAGAGGTTGGCTAAACACATTTTTATTTCCAGCAGAGCAAAGCGCATGCCCAGACAGTTCCTGGGGCCAGCACCGAACGGAAGATAAGCATACTGAGGATGTTTGGGCTCATACCCTTCCATGAACCTAAAAATGGCGGGAAAAAGCAATTATTAATTTCTTTGATATAGAAAACTGTAATTAATAAAAATGGCTTCTTGAAGTTCCATACATTTCCCTTTATCAAAGAGAGAGAGGGAGAGAGATTTTTTTAGATTGCAAGCGACAAACATTCAGTGAAAATCGTTTAACACGAAACTGAGGGGGCTGAAATATTAAAAGAATTTTGTGTTAAAGGATACTGCAAAAAGTAGTACATTTGAGTATAATAGAGTAAATTTTGTTCACATCGATGTGCATATACGCATGCATTTAATAAAAATCAATGAAATAAAAGCATTCTTATGAACTTAATGAAATTTAATACAAACTTTTATGAAAAACAAAACATTTATTGGGTTTTTGGAAAAAAATCTGATACTTTTCTTTGCATTGTCTTTTTAATCTTCAAATTGTCGACAAATTGCTCAACGTCGTTTATTTTTTATTCATTTTGTGACGGGGCTTTTATCGCGATTTTTATTAACTACCTTTTGGGGTTCTTTGGGGCTTTCCAACCAACTCAAGAAGAACTTGTATATGTAAATTAGGAATCATATATATATATGGAAAGTTTAGCTTTCGCGAGGCCGCTCATCTACTGTAATGAATTTTTCTGATTACATGATAAGACAGTCCAAGCTGACTGCTATTTTCCGTATTTTGTTCATCTCCAGAAAAGAAAGCTTTTGGTGTGAAGTGATTTTCGTTTCGTGTTAAGGGAAAAAAATGCATTAAAGTATATAGTAGTTGTCGGGACCACTGTATTATTTCGTGTTAACCGATATTTGCTTAAGATTTTTCGTGTTAAATGTATTTCACTGTATGTAATATCCGTTTTGGGACGCGGCGCAAGTAACCTTTACACTAAATGCGCTGCGAGAAAGGAGGGGAAGTTATTTGTGAAAGACCAGATTGTTTAATGTTTATATTTAATGTTAAATATATTTATGTTTAATTAATGTTACATATATGTGTATTTATGATTTATTAGTATTAAAATATATGTATTTATGGTTGATTTATATTAAATGTATATATGTTATTTATGTTTGATTAATATTAAATGTAAATGAATATATGTATTTATGTTCTTCATATTAAATGTATATATTGTATTTATGGTTGGTTTATATTAAATGTATGTATGTATTTATGGTTGAATTATTTTAAATGTTTTTATTAAAAGTTTTTTTTATCTTGATTTTATTAAATTTAAATGTATTTTATTTTATTTATATTGATTTATATATTAAATGTATATGTGTATTTATGGTTGTTCATATTAATGTATATGTGTATTTATGGTTGATTTATATATTAAATGTATATATGTACGCAACTGTTATGATTCGTCAGTGAGCTTGTTTTCATTTCAGGGTGGCAGACCCTGATGTACCTTTAAGGCGAGCGTACTAATGCATATTCTGGTAATTTTAGTGACATATTTACTTGAGCTGGTTTGTTTCAGCTGAACATACTATTCTCCGGAGCTGTATTCATGTTTTCAGGGCCCAAGTTATTGGTGCGGTTGTCGGATATGAAAGCATAAAATTGTTTTGCTTTGATACCCGTGTTTTAGAGTACTTTTCGGTTTCGTAAACTACAACAGCGCCATAAATATCCCTATCAGTGATTTATGGAACTAATCCTCCCCACGAAATCTTTTTATATCATTATCAGTCTCCATATCAAATTTAGTGCTGTTGCAGCTGTCAGATCAAGCAACAAGTGGCTCAGAATAAAAATCAGTTTTAGAATTATTCAAATGAAGAAAAACAAATACAGAAACATTTGACCAGGCGAAAAAGTTACTTTTTCTGCATCAAAAATTATTCTGAACTGGAGAATATTGGTATAAGTCTTGTTAGACAATAAAAATAGTCTTAAATGAAAAAAAAAGTACTGACACATCACAACAGAAACTGGCTAAAACGATTACATGATCGGTTGATATAAATCAGTGCTTCTCAAATTTCCTATACTTGCGACCCAATTTTCAATTATAATTTTCATCGCACCTCCATACAATAACAATGTATTGAATTCAATAATAATATACTTTGACGTTAAGTTACAATACGACTTTAATTATAAACCATACAAATTATCAAGATAAGTATTACATTTTGTATATAATTTTATGACATGTGCTCATAGGTTCACTGGTAATTATTAAACTCGCACTTAACTGAGTACTGTTAAATTAATTATGAAACTCATTGTGCAGTACTGATGCATTTATAAATGCATTAGATCAGTGTAAATGTGTATTCATTTTTTTTTATTATGTCAGAATGACAGAATGTCAGTTTGCTTCCTTTCAGTAAAAATAATTTTTTTTTAAATATTTTGCTTTTGATATACTCGCGTCCCACAGTTTGAGAACGCTGCAAAAAATATTTCCTTCATCACGCTATCCTGAGAATATTAACTCTGGCTATAATTTTTTTTGTATTAAACCCTTTTAAAATTATATACTTTATGTACAAAAAATGTATGTTTTTGCTGCAACTGTTGTCTCAGTGTGTTTAAAGACTCTCCCGTTACAATGGCAACCCGGATTGGATGATTTTCAATCAAATCAATTGAAGTCAAAAAGTATCACAATTTCTACGATTGTTCAATTCACTACATTATCTTGAATCCCGCATGGAAACAGAACTAAAACGTTACCTTTCTGGATTAAATGTTTCTGGATCTTCAAAAAAGTCTGGATCATAGTGCATGGCATAAGTAGGGAATCATGACATCCATTCCTTTCTTGATGACGATTCCCGTGTTTCCTAACTCATAATCCTCGACGGCAGTCCTTCCAGTTCTAAAAAGAAAAGAAATGCTACTGCCCGTCTTGTTCATTGAAAGAGAGATTGTATCTCCAAATAAATGTCTACGAAACCGTTCAATGGATAAAAATATTTTAAATTTTAATAATTGACATGTAGCCCACGAGGTGTGACACAAAAAGACGAGACTTGTCCAATTAATAACTGTAATTACAAAATAAGTTTGTGACGGGCTCACGCGTCTTTTATTTAACATGATTCTGGTTCTTGGGAGCCAAGATTAATGGCAACTCTTTTCCAACCAAAACCCAAGAAGCGAAATGTGAACAAGAAATACAAATAAGATAGCTTTTAAATACAGAAGTTTCAGTAAGTATGATGGCAATTTGGGGAATGTTATGTGTGAAAGAGATACAAGCGTGAATTGACAGCCAATTGTGAAGTTACCTTGAAGATTAAAGCCATTAGGTCAAGGTGCATACCATTGCACCGCGCCCAGACTCCTCTTCATAAGATTGAAACTAAAATTGGATTAAGGTAGGATTGATTATTTGATATTAGGACTTGTAATATTATTAGAAGTGAGAGTAGGCGAATTAAATAATTATAGTGGTCTAAGTTACGCGATTCAGTTTAACTATCATTGTGTGTGTTTGTTCATTCTAGATTTTCACTCCCTTAAATTTATCTAAATTGTTAGACATTTAAGTTCCATTCTTAATAAGGTCATATTAAGAATTAAAAATGTCTATTCCTTTTGCAAACCCTACACCTCTAGCTCACGCTGACAATCAAAGATACGGTCACCCAAAGGGGGCGGTATCACAAGTTGACCGTGACATTGTCACTTTTACTGCAGAATTGCAGAGTATTCAAACCATGCAAAAGTAAGTAAAAAATTACGACATCCACATTTCTTTAACACTATATATACTAAAGGTATTCAAAATATACAAAAAAATAATAATTCTACTGTAAGAGAAACTCTTCAGCACTCACAACTGCTCGAATTTGTTCAAATTGGCGTGATTTTAACAATAGTTCTTACGGTGACCTTTTCTCCAGTAAAAAGCAATTAACAAAAGGCAGGAATAAAAGCGGTTATAATTCCAAGATTTGTTATTTTTCAACATTTAAAAGCACAACAGGATGCATGTCTCTGGATAGATGGCAGCTCAAATTATATGTCAAAGCTTACGCTTTAGTGGTGACTCGCAAAACGAATACTAGATGGCAGCACAGCCTAGGACTATTTATTTATATTTACTCTGAAAGAGAGTGTAAGATTTTCATTTATAAATCCTATTTAGTAACATCAACGGCTATGGCACATGAGTCAGTTAAACCCCCCATCTCAACTAGAGAATGCTGTTAATATCGAAAAGAAAGTGTGTGATGCATACAAATTGTAATAATGATTTGAAAACAACAATCTGTAAATATTGTACAAAAAGTCTTTAACAGCGGGAAAAACACATCAACAACATATTAAAAATATTATATTTCACATCCTTAATAGCCATTATAGCTGTATATATAGATATATGAAATTCGTTTTCCTTTTGACAAAATACACTAAATTTTCAACATTTTAAATATAAAGATTTCTTTATTAATGTTTAAGACTCGACTTATGTAGGAAAAGAAAAATATTTATATAGTTTCTCTCGAGATATTTAACTGTATTAAAATACCTAATGGTATATTTTTTATATTAAGAAATTATTTTCGAGTTGTTTCGAATATCTAGTGGTTCCCTTTTAAATATAATTCTTTCATCAGTTAGCAAAAGTATTTGTGAAGGATGTTAGAGTTCATAAATAATTTATTATTAACGCGTAGATCAAGGTTTTGTCATGCATTTGAATACTCTTTTTGTGTTACTTACGAAGCAGCAGGTGGGTGCATGCGCAAAGTTTCTGACAAAACAGCATCCAGGACTTTCATCTCTCGAACTGCGTCATAACTCATTTCACCCTACAATAATGGATTAAT
This sequence comes from Trichonephila inaurata madagascariensis, assembly GCA_019973955.1. Taxonomy (NCBI): domain Eukaryota; kingdom Metazoa; phylum Arthropoda; class Arachnida; order Araneae; family Nephilidae; genus Trichonephila; species Trichonephila inaurata. The sequence continues at coordinate 31,953 of BMAV01003089.1, forward strand.
TAGTTCACTTTTTAAATTTTAAATCGTTAAATTTTTATCTTTTTAAAATGATAAAATGAATTTTATTCAAGTGCGCATGCATTTCATTGAATAAAAGTTTTTTTTTTTTTAATTTTATTTTTGTTAAAAAAGCAGTGTAATATTTTCTTTCGTTATTTATATAAACTAAAACTAAAAACCAAACTCAATGTCGCAACAGCCCATTAGGGCTAAGGTCTACTGTGCCCATCTCAGCTTTTATGGCCTTGGGCACTCGGAGGTACATAAGCAGATGTTCCGGTCAGTTGGTCAGTCTGACGCCCGTTATTTATATAATGAAGCTGAACTGCTATTATCTTCCTTATTGAGTACTCTTATTTTTTCGTTAAGTATTCCAAAGTCTAAGAGTACGCATAGTAAACAAAACATTAAAATCTGTTTGGTTAATGTTTTACATTTTTTCTCTTTAGTACATTTTCAAAATCTGTATGTGGTGCCTGCAGCTATTTCCATGCCCCAACATAGCCGTCTGTTCTGAACATGCCTGATGGCGCTCGCAGTGTTTTGAGAGCCTGTTTGTTTAAAGGCACTCGAAGTAGAGGACACAACAAAAAGACGATGATCCCTCGTGTTCACGAGCAAGACGGCACGGACAATTAAAACATGACATTTGTTCATTTAAATTACTTGTAAATATTTTGTAAATAGTAATGCATTATTAAACCAAGAAGTTATCTTTATTATGACGGTCATCACTGACATCTCCCATATGTATAACAGAAATAAAACCTGTTGTGAAGAATACAAAAACCAGAAAAAGACTTTTTCTAAATTTGGAAAAGGTAAAATGTTGATTATTAAGGTGCATCGAATATTGTTTTCCAAAATTTAAATTTCCATTGTAATATTTTCAATTAAAAATATGTACAACACTAGGCATCATTAATTTACGACTCATATTAACATATGTACGGTTAATATTTCTGCTGAATGAATTAACTCTTTTTTCCCCATGTAGTTAAAACATGTGGATCACCGGAAAATAATATCTACCGTAACTCAACTTGATAGGGATTTTGCTACATTCCCGAAACCAGCAAAACGACTATAGCTTTAGAAATATCTCGAAACAGACTTTTAAGAATATCACACGGCTTTCAACTTCTCTCTACATCCATTTCAATCTTCAGGTTCTCACACAATTTATTTTAATTTTGGACAATTTTTCTTACATTCTCTCTCTTTCATTGAAAAAACTTTCTGATATTGCATTAAGTTTAGATTTTTTTTGTTTCTTTTGTTTCTTTAATTATTTATTTCATTTTAAAATTGTACGGGACATTGACAGTTTCATAGGTATTTTTATTTATAATTAAGGGATTTTTTTTCATGTGTAACACTTGCAATGAGAACAAATTTGAAATAAAAATAAATAAAAAGTCGTAGAATTATGTGATTTGTGATAAACATTCGAGTAAAAGCAAATGAAATTTATTACAGAATCATGAATATACTTGAAAAAGTTTTAAAAAAAAGGATAAATATTTTAAAATGAATTAATGATATGCTAATGAAATTATGATCATGGTTTTAACTAAATATTGATTTGTTCAAGCAAAATGCAAAGTTTATTAATGACTCAAAATGAGCTCCTTACTTCGTCAAAATACAAAATATTATAAATCTGAAAATGTATTAAATACTTGAAAACTATATATTTAATATATTTTTCTCAATAGAAAAATATTAATTGCGATTTCCTTACGTATTTTTCAAATGCTTCGTCCACTTCTTTGATGAGTTTTTCCTGCCATTCGGGATTCGTTGCCAAACAGTAAGTTACAAAAGTGAGAACCACACCTGTAGTTTCATACCCAACCATGAAGAACAGGATGCACTGAGCCAACAATTCATTATTAGAAAGCTCTAGAAAAATAATGCAAAACACTCATACAAACAAGGGAAAATATAATACAAAATGCGAATAAATTAAGTAGAAACAATCGTCTTACATTTATTGAAAGATCTGAATTGGAGAAAAGATATTTTTTGGTGAAATATATTATTATATATTTAGTCTTATATACTACTGATAATTCTAATACGCAAAGAGTTAAAATGCTTTTGAAATTTTATAAATATATTGTAAAGTATTTTTAGCTAAGTTATAAATACTACCCTGACCCCATATAGAGATTTTCTTTCACGCAGTATCCATCTATAAAGCGTATTGATGCCTGGTAAAACTACCTGGATCGTTAGTACCGACAACACAGTCTGCAATAATACATACATACACTGGTGGCGGTGGGCAAAATTGTGGACACGGAGAATTTTTTTTAAATTTGTATGCTTATAGAAAATGTGTTAGTTTTACAAAATGCAAAGTTGTATACATAATTTAAAAAAATTCATACTGAATTCAATAAAAAAAAATTAAATATTTACTATACAAGAAATTTTGAGATGCAATAATTATCGATATACATTAGATATTCGTGATAGCAGTGAGTTATCAGTAAGTAGGGCAGCCTTTATTTTTTATTATATCGATGTTTCATTGAGCATTAGTTTTAAGCTCTTCCATGGTTATTACATGATGTAGGGAAAAATTTTAGCCTCAATTAATACCCATTTATTTGATGAATGTCTCATTTATACAAGAGTTTTTAAACAATGCCACAAGTTTTCGATAGGATTGATGTCAAAACTGTTTCCTAGATATAACAATAATTCTGTACTCATTGTGCGAAACCATTCTTTCAATAATTTTGCTGTGTGGCAGGAAGCAGAATCCTGCTAAAAATAAATAAGTGATTGTTGGGAAAGAGATCCCTGATGGAAGGTAGAAGTCAGGGTTCTAGAAAAGCCAATGTATTTTTGGCATTTAGTGTCACATCGATGGCATGAAGGTGACCAATATCGGCTCCTGGCACAGTAGCCAAGACATAAAACTAAGTGAGTTCTTCACAGTTACCTGAATACAGTCAGGATGTTGCTCTTCTATTCTACGTCTTGCATATAATTCCGCGCATCACTACCGAATAACAGTATCTTAGTTTCATTGTTCCATAACTTGTGACCACGAATCGTCTGTTTAACTAATGTGCCCTTTGTCTATTGTAGTGTTTTCGTGCTACAGAAAAATTAAGATAAGGATTTCGTCTGGGAATTCTACTTCTTTGTCTAACATCTGCTAATCTTCTCCTGATTGTTCCTGAACTGTCAGAAACACCAGTATCACTCAGATTACTTCTGATGGCTGTTCATAACATTCATCTATCTTGGAGAAATAGTCTTTTTGTTCTTATGTCATCAACAAACGTAGGCTATTTTTTAGGCTTTTTCCCCTGCTTTGTTATTATTAGATTTTTCTCCTGATATCTTAAGCAAAACTTTTGGGTTCCAGATGTCATTGAACCACCCACCCGTTCTGCAGTTTCACCATAAGAAAGTCCATTTACTCATAAAACTCCTGTAATCTTGCCTTTCTTTCTAAGTACCCAATCTATGCTTTTGACGGCATTGCTTCTTGACAAAATATAACAGTTGTCCTGCCAGGAAACAGTTCTTGAGATTAACAATAAACTTTACCACTTAAACCCCTTTAATCAAGAACAGAGATTCTCAGCCGCTGGTACGCAATTACAGCATCGGTCTCGGAGATTTTTTATCTGCCAACGTTAAAAAAAATTATTAAAAACTTATAACAAAAAAGCACGATATTTTTACTTTTAAATGTCATAATTTTAAGATATTAAAGCCATATTACTCATTGGAGCTATTTGGCTTTTGTTTAAAACCACTGGGCCACGGTTAAAAAAGAAAAAAAATTATCAAGAAGAATAGACTTTGTTTTAATACTATTGAAAGTTGGTCTCACGAGACTTACACACAGAAACATTTTTCGAAGGAGAATCCCCTTAAGTGCAATCATTGTAGGCTTGTCCATTGACTTTGATATTTGATTGAACAATTTGAGTAAACAATTTGATTGAATGTTCAGCTTTTAACTCTCTGTTCGCATGAAGTGTTTTAAATCTCCCTTTGATACTGATTCCTCTGGTTGAGGAAAATCTTCAGCAACAGACTTTTAATATTTGCATGACATAAGTTTATTCCACTTATATTAAATTTCAGCAGTTACTATAAATCTATCGAGGCTTAAAGTCCACTTGTTAGCGTGGTGTGGTAGTTAGGAGAAGAAGGTGACAGCTCAGATGTCGTCCTCATCACTTGACTGAGGTTCAAAATCACGAGGTCCGTCACCATTGGCCCTCGTGTTGTTTTAAAGGGTGACATAAATTAAATTCTTTCTCTCATGCCCCAAGAGGTATGTATGTATCAGAAATATAAGTCAACCAAACCCCTCTTTTGAGTTTTTCTAACAGCAGATAATTTGATAATTTGCTTGTTTACTAATTTATAAAAGGCTGATGACCAATTTCATTATCACTGTGTGGATTGTCTTTCTTCTATTTTAATGGAATTCCCTTTTTAGAGAACGTGTCAATTTAGATCACAATAATACCCCCGAACTTATGCGATAGGTGGGACCTAAGTGATCACCGCGTAAGACAAATTCACGTAGGTCGGGGTAAAATTTCACATATAAATACACATAACTTATTTTTAGTTGGTGCCGGAGACGAAAGAAAATAATAATTTAGAAAAAAAAATATTTAATCAAATCTTTGATAACACAAATACAACATCGCAAAACGAAGTTATTTTGATGCAGAAAGGTTGATAAAATCTGAAAAAAGTAGTCTGCCGCCTCAAAGATATTTTTTCTCCCACAAAATTTACTTGTAGCATACTAATGATTTTTTTATTCTTTGTTTTGCTGAAAAAGTACGCTCATCGTTGGAGTCTATATTTTATAAAATTTTGTAACCATTTTCTCAATTAAACTGAGGCCTTCTGTCAAATTCCCAGTCGTCATTTAATCTTCTGATTGAACTGAATCCAAAGACAAGGTCTGTAATGTCTTGTTCATGCATTTCTATGAGCTGGTCAATTGTCAGCTTCTGATTGTGGGAATCCAACAATTTTTAAACTTCATTACTATCGACTTCTACATTTATTTGTCTGGCAAAATTGACAATTTCTTCAATCACATACCAATTTCACCAATTTTACCAATTTTTTCTCAAACAAAAGACGAATTGACAAGATTTGAAAATAGTTTAACTCCAAACTCGCGTAAGTCGAGGGATTACTATACAATATTTCCGAAACAAGTCTTTGTATATTTCTGTGTCGCTGAAATTAAGAAATTGCCAGAAAAGGCAATTAAAATGTTAGCCTACTTTTGTACTTGGCAGACGGGGACGTTTCGTTAAACGTGATGCTTCCAAAACGGTCGGTTTCGTCTTCTACAGTTTCCTGGCTCTCGGTTTGGGCGGCTTCGTCGGTGGCGTCCATCAACAGTTGCAGGAAGTCGTTGTACCTCTGAAATATTGAAATGTCATAACATCATTTACGCTATTTTATTATCACTAAGACTAGTTTAATGAAAGAATAGAAAGTAAGAATGAATACTTACTCTACCCGTCTCCTTTCTCTGCTTAATAACACTCATGGTGACATCTCGGAAAAAATTATCTTTATCAAGTTTGAAAGGATTGATAGATTCAGGAATCAGTTCCAAAACCCAGCGAGGAATCATAACTAAAATAAGAATTTTAAAAATGAGTTTCGTCAAGTCATTTTAAGAAATATCATCAAAAACTGGAAAAATATAATATTCTATTAAAATAGATACATTTACAAACACATCTGCAACCTACATAGTGTTATATACGAGGATAAGATGAAAAGTTCTCGGTTTTACACAGAGAGGGTGTACCAATCAGCAAAATTTATGTTTACTGCCTGGGTGAACGTGTTATTAGTTCGAATGACAAGTTTCAACAGGCTCTCTCATGTAAAAGGGCTATCAAAATGAAAAGTGGACAAATTTAATAAAAGTATACCTTTATTGAAAATCAAAATAAATTGCCACGGGCGTTGTAACACATGTCCCATTCTTTCGACCTTCGCTGTAGAAAGACCCTGGTTGATTCTTGAAGATGTCCTGCATAGATTCCTTCACATCATCATTCAAATGGAAACGTAATGCCCTCTTACGTAGAAATAAATCAGAAAAGGTTTCAGGGAGGCAAATTCGGACTGTACAGCAGGTGTTCCAACACTTTTCAACGGAATTTTTTAAGGTTGTCTGGGGTTTTGGGGCCGTTATTGTAATGGATATCCGATATCGTTTGCCCCCTTCCCTAAAAATTGTTGCACCAATCGCCCGAACTGAGTTTCAAAGTCACTATAGCCTTCCCTCATTCGCTAATAGATGTCCACATCCAGTTCATATTCTGCATTCAGAAACGATTCTACAGCACCTGGTAGTATCGTCATGGACACATCCATGAATAGCGCGACTTTACTTTACATCTATTTCTTTACGACGAACAGGTTTTATTTTTGCACATCGTATGCTGTATAGGTGTTACTTTTTGGGCATCTGGACTGTAAAACAGTCCTCAATCCCCTGTCAGGATATTCTGCGATGTAGGGCATGACGAAATGGGAGTTTGTACATTCTGCTGAGTGACATGGTGGTGATTGGTCGATCGATGGATTCGGAAGGAGTGGCCTTAGTTCTTCTTCTGGGCGAAAAAGTTCTTTGTAAGTTTTGGCTTGGGTGCGAGCTTAGAGGCTGCTCCGTGATTGGTAGCTGGGTGAAGTGAACAGAGACTCCTATTAGCTGCCCTGGGGGCTGGGATATAGAAAATGGGGCGATGCTTGACCAGCGGGGCAGAAAGAATGTCACATTGAAAAAATGGTATGACGTATACATCTCCTAGTTCTCTTTATACCCATGTTAGAGGGCGCTTCTATAAATGCAAACATTCTGACACAATAGTACGAGTTCACTTTGCATTTGAGCAACCCTTATAATTTGTTTACACGAATTTTTTCAGTAGAGCCCTCAGCGTTTTTCTTTAAAACAGATTTAATTTTGAATGTCGTGTGGTTATATGATTCTTCGTTTTGAATAGATTAATCCTAAAAGAAATTCATCCGAAGTTGACAAAAGTTTACAGGCAACCAACTCCTTCCGAGCCAAACATTAAAAAGTGGGCAGCTAAATCTAAACGTGCTCGCGTATCTTCGAAGATGACCCACGTGAAGGACGGAAAAAACCAGCCACATCACACCGGAAACCATCGAAAAAGTGTGTGATATCATATTGGAAGGTAGGTGAGTGAGGTATCTGAGGTTGTAGGGATATCAGAAGGAAGGATGCACAACATCTTGCGCAAAGAATTAGGGATGCGAAAGCTTTGCACAAGAAGGAAGCCGCATTTGCTGAATGCCGATCAAAAGAAAATGCGCAAACGATTTTTCCAGCAATGTTTGGACTGATTCAATAGGAATCCGACCGATTTTGGGGTATTTTGTCCATAAGAAAGAGACATGGATCCCCTACTACACGCCAAAAACTAAACAGTAGTAGAAGCAGTCATTGGAAGCCGGTGGTTTAGAGACAAAGAAAACAAAGTCGATCAGATCTACCGGAAACGTCATGACCAGCGTGTTTTTGGATGTGAGAAAGATAATGTTAATTCATTATCTTGAAAAAGGCAGAGCAATTAAAGGCAAATATTACTGCAAACATCTTACCAACTGGAAGTGAAAATTTGCGAGAAGAGGCACAGTTTAACACTAGAAAGACTGAAACTTAATTATACCTATATTGCCCCAAAGCACTCAAAATGACTACATTGTGAAAGAATGATTAATGTGTAATCTGAATATCATTTACAGTTATATAACAAGTTATTAGTAAATATTAACAGTAAAAAAAATTACTTCACTTGGAAAAAATATATTATATAAATTCTAAGAAATTGTGCATTATATATGTAATTGTTTTTCTAATTGAAATTAAAAAGCAGTCAAAATGACTTCCTTGCGCAATCTAGTGTTAAAGAAGAAAAAATTATCTTTCACTAGGACAATGCACCTGTGCAGAAGGGTGTGTTGGCAATGGAAAACTGCGTTATCTGGGGTACGATTTGCTCTTATTTTTTCATTCGGCATTCGGAGACTATCAACTGTTTCCAAACGTGAAGAAATTTGTTTCTTGTGCTGCCGTAGATAAATATTTTCATAGCCTTTCATTCTCTCACTTCCGGAAGTAATACTGATGTTGGAGAAACGCTGTTGAAATCAAGGGACAATATGTAGAAAAATAAAATTATTTTAAAATAGAAATCGCTGTCCTTCATTGTCAGGCAAGAACATTTCACCTTACCCTCGTATGTATGAGTGCATTTTTGTATATATCAAAAGTGTATGAAGCATAATAAATATAATGAAATTGAAACGACTTATTCCTGATTTTATCAATTAAACAGTAAGGAAATCAAGAATCACTTGAAGAAAATGTATCTTCCTCTAATGGCGAATTGCTTTTTGAATTAGGTTAATCGTAAGAAATACGTTTTAATAAATATTAAGTATTATTGTTATAAAATTAACTTTTTATTCCCAGATAAAAGTAAGAATGAAAATTAAATTTTACAGTGCAGAGTTTTATAAATATGTATTTAGTCAAAGGGTAGTGAATTAATGGATTAATTGAATGTATTTTCTCCATTTCGAGTTTTATTTCTTTATATATATATATATATATATATATATATATATATATATATATATATATATATATATATATATATATATATATATATATATTTGAATCGAACATTTTAAATGTATTATTTTGTAACATTAAGCCCCATTAAATAAGTACCGTATTTACTCTAATCTAAGCCGCACCCTCAAGTCTCAACACGTTTTTGAGAAAAAATTAAAAAAATGAGTAAAGGGTTCATCACTATTGTGACGTCTTCGATTGGGGTGAACCTCACCCATCTATTCATCTGAAGTTTTATGGCCCCAAACAGACGTTGGGTGACAAGAGCAGTGGCTATGGGGTCATTGTGAATTGTCTGGCCTCGGACAAGCGCAGACATCGGTTTTGGAATTTACAATGGCTAAAGAATGCCGGTGACAATAGTTTGACGTATAGGCGAAGCCTGTATGAAAGTCGGTTCCTAGTGAATAGGGCTATGTCCCAGGTGGTGGGATGAATGGGAATTTCAGAAGTTGGATGAGAATTATGGCGCCCTTGGATTCCAGACAGACGAGGAATGTGTTTGTGTTTGCCGCGCAAATGGGAGACGAAAGTGGCCCGGGGACGAGGTCAGACCTTTTTTTTGGGACTGCCAATGGGGAAGACGAGGGGCGTGTGGTGGACCCGCCCCTGGTGTTTAAAAGGGGTTAATTTTGAGGAGACGGACGGAGAGGAAAAAACTTGGATGGAGTCCTGGATGGAAACAGAGAGATGGAGCCCTGGATGGAAACAGAGATAGAGCCCTGGATGGAAACAGAGATAGACCCCTGGATGGAAACAAGAGATAGAGCCCTGGATGGAAAAACTGGAGAGGAGCCCGGAAAAGCAAGGGATTGTTGAGTGCCTTTCGGAATAAGGATTGAACTCCTGTGGAAAAGACTGTCCGCCTGGCTTGGCATATTTATTGGACTTTTTAGTAACATATGAAGCTATTAAATACAGTTTTAATTTTAAAATGAGGCTGTGACAAATTTTTTTGTTTGCTAACTACTGACGACGTTACACTATCCTATACTTAAGAAATTTAAAAGTAATTTAAAAGGGACTAATAAGAAGTTAATGATTAATTTATTTTGCCAGTATTACAAACTTTTAAATACATGCAGGAATTTATAATTACTATAACCGTCAGTATCATGTTTCAAAAATGATTTGTCACTCCCATTGCCACAGCTGACTTAAGAATGAGTGCAGGCGTCGCCATTTTCCCACACGATGTCGTCTTCAAAGCCATCCAAAGGGCTTGTTATGCAACATATTTTTAAAAAGAATGTATTATAGAAGATTCTCTTAAAGAATTATTACAAACTGTTGGACGCTTACAAGCAAAGAATGTATCATTTTGCTTATGACATCTACGTATATTTGTTTCAACCATGTCAAATTTTTCAGTGGCCGCTGCTCTGTTTCCGTTTCTTTCTACATATCAAATTGCCTTATTTTTCATACTTGCGTCCTAGGGAACTCGACTTGGTGCTATATCCGATATCTTTGACGTTTAGGTGATTAAAAGAAAGTGTATACAAAAAAACGTCCTCAATACAACGATGTTTAGGATAGACTGAATACTGGAGACAACTGGTAAATGTGCAGAATGAACGGTTACAATTTTCTTCATAAAAAGAGTGGAAACTCGATTTTTCTCATCCAACCAATGTTTTGCCTTTGATTCTAAGCCACACCTGATTTTTATTAGCACTAACACTAGAAAAATACTAAGGCTTAGATTCGAGTAAGTATAGTAATTGCTTTTCACAAGAAACTTATATATGTTATATAAATTTATATAAATAAGTGTAGATGTGTGTGTGTAAAACTCAAAATTTTTTAAAACTTGAGATGTTTCTATTATTATATTACTTTTAATTAAATGCAGTATCTCATCAAGATCATTGCAATTCGATGTACCACTAATTACAAATTTTTTATATAAAACGATTATTTAAACGTAAAAAAAAAAACCTATAAGCATTTACCCCCAAGAGTTTAAAGTTATAAATATTACCAAGCATATCAAAATATAACATAAATTAAACCTGTATATTTTCTGGATTCGTGTTTATATTTTAATTTAATAGAATTTAGGATGTAAGCTGATTTTTAAAGTATTTTTGGACATTTTTCTTTATTAAAAAGAAATAACAGCAAAGTGTCGTAGTTGCAGTGGTGCCATCTATGAGCATCTGTTGAAGTTTAAATTATCGAAAAACAGTGAAATTATTCATCTCCTGAATCCTCATCTCAAAATTAGTAATAACAAGTTAACTTACATATTACTAAATTACAAATTACTTTTAAATGTTAAATAAACTCAAATTTTATCACTACAGGTTTCAAACGACTGATCTGACGATTACAAGATCGAAATTCAATATGGCACTTTTCTTTCTTCGATTTTATATGTATTTTCATCATCTTGCTAAACATTGTTTAAAGTAAATTAATTTTATTTCTTTGACTAATTTCTGACTGATTACATACTTTGAATACCCCACAAAATTTATTTCCTACGCTGCAAAAAGGACTGGACGTCAGCAACAATTTCCAACTAATGAAGAAAACTTAAACTTTTCCAAACTTAGAGAAGTTTATTCATAAATTTGTGTGCTCATGTATATATTCATACGTATGAAACAAAATGTAAGATTTCTACTGGATTATAACTTATGGGTTTGTTATGAATCAACAGTAAGCAACAACAGTTAAATAACGCGCAATAAGTAAGCGTCATTCTTCAAATAAAGCATGTTTAATGTCTGCCCATTATAATCATATTCCTATTCTTCTTTTCTTTTTCCTTTCTTTAACTTATGTCTCCACAATTTAAGTATTTAAATTTTAATAGTCTTGGTGAGGAGGTACATCCTCCATTTGGGGACAGAACTCCGAACTTGTATGCCACTTAAATGTTTAATGACAATTTCTTTACGTGCAGTTATTTTGGATTTGATTTCGAGACTCTAAGGTCGAGAGAAGGCAGCTTTACACTTGATAAAGTATGAGTGGATCAGGACAGCGCAAATGCACCAAAGCTTTGGGCGCTATTTATTATGCAATGTGGAAACTAAAATAATCGCATAAGTTGATAATTTTTAATACTACATTAATTGATCAATTTTGATGAAGTTCCAATCGCATTTTATTTCGTTTTGGATAATTTTTACTTTTGGTTTCTTGTTATTTTTGTTTTTTTATTTTGTAAGTTTTGTTTCATTATCTTCTTTTTTATTTTAATTATTTAATTTTTTTAAAAATTTTTAATCAACAACTTTTTTCATACTTCAAATGAAAATTGTTTTTTTAAATGGAGTTTGAAAGGAATGTGGTTAGCAGAAACTTAAGCTGCTTATTTTGTGATCAAAGTCTTTACTTCCCCTAATGATTGAAAAGGCATTAAAGAGTAAGATTATTTGATAATAAGTATTGTTCTTATGAGTATGAGAGAAAATTATTCTTCCAAGATACTTTTGAAAAGACACATGATAAGTTGACATATTTCTTACTACTTTTAAAAAAAAAAATGGAATTTAAATTTAGGTGAATTAATTTACATTTTATAAATAAATTAAGGTTACATTTCTAATATTTTATGCTTTTATTTTTCTTCAGGCAAAGCAAAATTGAAGTTATTTTAATGAAATGTAAATAGTTTCATATATTTGAATGTTCAGTCGTTTTTATTTTATTAAAAGTAGGAGGGGTATCTCCTATCCAACAAAAGGCGGACTAACTTCTATTGTACAAATTATATAACTGTTCATATCATAGCCCAAATTGTAAAACTATAATTTACATACATTATGTAGTTCTAATAATTTGTCTTTGGTGTATTTCCACATAAGAAAAGCGTCATTGTTTCCAATGATTAACAGGTACACAAAAAAATATCTCAATCCGTTAAGCGACCATGTTGACGACTATTTTTCTCGACTTGGCGACCATCTGGAAAACTTTCTGGGTACATTTGCACTGTTATAATCCATTCCTGATAAAATGTGTATACCTCTTATACTCGATGATCAAATTCTTTCCTCAATTTTGCTTAAGATATTTTGTTTTCATTTTCTCCTTATTTTTTCTTTAGAAAATATCGCTATTAAATCGCTAAAATATCGCTGTCTCACAGGATTAATTGTTGCTTAAAACTTCAAAATTAATTCAAATTGAAATTAACCAGATAATTAATACATTCAAATAATTCATTTTTCCGTGAATAAATATTATGTGAAACTATTAGTTCAAATAATGAAATAATTTAATAACTCCTGAAATCGTTTCAATTTCTTGAACTTGTGCCTTTACTAAATGCTAAAAATTATTTTTAGCAGCTATACTTCATTTCCACTAATATTTATAAATATCATAATTAATTACAGCAATTATAGTTTGATAAATGTCTAAAGCGTTGGTTAGCATCTGTGGTACTTCATGTTTGTGAATTAATCTTGTTTTAAAATTTATTAATTTTTTTTATCGTGAAGAAAGCCATTTCAACAAATAACATATAATTAGTATAATGTAATTAAATTTTTATGCAAGACTCATTACTTATGAAAATCTATTCTCTCAAGTAATCTATAAGATGTGGAATATATTATATTGATTGAAGAGATCTTTACTTACTGCTGAATACAACATATAAGGGTGTAAATCTCAGAAAGGCTTCTCTGGCCCTTCTCACGAATTCGTTCTGGGGATCGTTGTGGGAATCCACTTTGGTCCCAAAAGCTGAGCTGGCGATCACATCCATCGTGAAGGCGCCAAACATGCTGCTCACAAAAAAGTATTTTGATAAACTCCTTGCACATTTATAATAAAAAACAATTAAAGATTAATGTTTCTTAGTTCTGCTTAAGATAACTATAGATTTCCTAATTTAAATGCCTCTTTAAAAAATTTAAAACATTTCAATTATACCATTATTAGATAAAACAATTTGATATTTCGATAAGTATACCGCCAAGGCTGATAAAATACAAATCGCAGAAAAAATTGGTCCAAAATGTAGGAAGGTAAAACAATCTGCTTGCATGTTAACTTAAATGTGATTTGCTTAAAATATATCCAAGATCAACTCCCTATTTCCTATTATAAATTTAAAACAGGTAAAATTTTAGAAAAAAAAGTTTATTTCATTAATTTTAGAATTATTTAGTAATATACTTTTCCAAAAATACCTTTTAATATCCACTGGCTCTCTTGTTTGAGTATTTTTCACAAACTTCAATGAGTGTTTGGAGCATTCATTCATGATGGAGCTTATCTTTGAGAAAAAGAAGAAAAAAATACTTTTATTGAAAAATTCGTAACAGCTAATTTAAGACATATGACCATTGAGATGAGTCAGAAATCATTCAATAGGCGCAAATGATCCATTTCTGGGCTAAAATAATTTATTTTTTGAACATAGGCACTCTTTTAACCACTAAAATTTATACACTTCTATGATCTATGCGTACATACATATATATTTATATAATAATACTTATAGTGGGGCATAATATTGTCGTGGCGAGTAGACAACTATTCTAGAACAACGAAAAGATAGGGCGTGGCCATTGGAAATGATTACTGTAGTATGTGGCGAGCGGAAGATTACTGTAGTATTGAAGAGGCAGTCTTGTAAATTAGTAAATCCAATTTATTGCACATCTTGAAACACCTAGGCATATTAATTACAGTAAGCATGGACGACACAAGATAGAACAAAGAAATTACGTAATGCAGCTGGCTACATGGTTTGGGGGTGGATGGGTGTAGTTTCAAAACTCCCCGCTAGGTGGTAACTAATTAAAATAATTAAACGGTTGTCCTGAAGGACTGACCATAAATAAATCAAGCTATTAAAGGTTAAATTACTGGGTATTATTATATATATATATATATATATATATATATATATCAGTCGGACCTCTATTTAATGAAGTCGCTAAATCCCAGAAAAAAGTTGGTTTTATGGAAAATTTGCTATATAAAGGTTCATCTTTTAATATACTTCTTTATTTAAACCACATAAAACAAACTTTAAATTCATAAACACCATATATTAAAAAAATAATTATTCACACATTTTTTAAATTAACACTATTCATTTTATTTATCTACACACAAAGAAAAAGAAAAAAATGAAAAACTGCAAGGAAAACAAGAAAAAAGAATGTAGAAGAATTCACTGCTTTTTAACATTAAAAAATAATTTTATACTAAAATTAATGAATTTTAAGGACATTTTATAATTTAAAGCATACAAGTAATATTAAGCATACATTATTTTATAATTAGAACACTTAATTTCACTAAGGGTGAAAGAGGATATCGAAGGTGTTTCTAGTGAACTGAGCAAAGAGGGGTTAAAGATTGACCTTCTTGGATGAAACGTCTAGAACTCTATTGCTCTCGGCGAGTTAAGATCTAATTAAACCAGCTCAAGATTTATGACCATCATAAAATGTATTAAAGAGAGAATAACTTGAAATTTTTTCAGAAATACTTTAAAAAAAGGGAGAACGAAAATTGAATCACAAAAGAAAAAGTTGGTTATATAGAAAATGCGCTTCGCTATAGAGATGTTATTTTACGGTGAAAATCGTGAAATGTTCAAGGTTTCAGGAAAAGTTCGCTATATAGAAAATTCGCAATATAGAGGTTCGTTATACAGAGGTTCTATAACAACACAACATTGGGAGGGATTCCTGTGCGTAGATTGAAAGCAACTTATTGATTCACTCTGCTCTGGCTACCATTCCTCCGCCATAGAGAAACAGAACAAGTATTCTGTTCAATGGATAAATCTAGTAGTTGTGATATAAAAAATCCTAATAATTTGCAAATGCTTTCAGACGTGGGAATTTGTTTTCTTTGATATACATAGAAAATTGCAAATAATATTAGTTTATTTCTCTCATAAGAAATTAAATCAACATTTAATTTTTTATTTAAAAGAAGTTTACACTGCTAACCAAAAGAAAAGAGTACAAGACATTCTATGCATTTTTTCCGACGTATCATTAACATTAAATTTTAATTACAGCTTTTTATTAAGAAACACAACTAAGGTATTTCAAAAGTGAAAATTTCAGTTTTGCATACATATGTTGATCCTACTAATAATTACAGTCCAATAACATTGTATGAGCTATTTTAAATAAACATCGAAATTAATAATTGTCATTTTTCAATATCCATTATTATGTCACTGAAATTCATGCTGCAAAAATTTTATGCGATAACACAACCCCATTTTATCAAAGCAAAGATTCTGAAAATAATCAAAACGTGTGGAAAAGAATCTATAGAGCAGAATAAAAGTCCTACTGAATGATGTATAAATTAACAAACTTCTTAAGCAAAATTCAAACATTAAAATAGAAATGCAGCGTGATTATAGAGACCTAACTGAATTAATATATCGGTAAAATTGTTTTTATGTAAATGTATTTAAAATGAGAGAGGTACACTATATTTGATAGATACGAATGGGCTAAAAACAAAAGGGATCATTACAACTAACATGTACTTAATTTGAAATAAGTCTAATTTAGATTTAAAGTGATTCTCTAGTCAGCAAAGTTATTAATAGCAATTTAAGTTCATTTGAATTAATTAAACTTTCTTCTCACTTTCCTTAAAATTAATACTTAGTTTGCTTAAATCGAAACTTAATTTAACTATACCTCTTAGTTGCTTTTCAACTTGATATTCTAAAATTGAAATTTATGTAATGTTTTCCTTTTGCCCACCAAATGGAGATAGAGAAGTTCAGTTTTCTATCTGAGTGAGAGTTATATTAACGACATGGGAAAAACAAGAGAGCTATTGGCAACAGACTCGGAATTGTAAGCCTCAGTCAAGTGACGAATACGACAACTGAGAACGAAAATCCCTTTCTAAACACCGACACCACGCCATTGGGAGGACTTTTAGCCTCGACAGATTAAGCGCGCATCAGCCCCTTCTACATAGCGGGTCTTCAGTGACATCAGGACTCGAACCCGAGACCCTACGGCCATGAGCTCGCGCCCGTAACCACTATGCTACCGAGGTTTGGATTCTATATCATGAGAGTTCGTGAAATGCTAAGTCTATGTTAAATGTATATTTCATTGTTGTCACATGTGGGAATGTAAAATGAATATATTAAATGGCAAATCGTCTTGATTCGATGTCTTTTGCAATACAAGACAGACAATTAAGTACAGACAAGTTAAAAATGAATTAGACCAGGAAAGAAAAACTATTTTATTCATATTTTGTACGTATAAGACTTTCAAACTTTGGACTGTTTGAGAAAATTATATTATGGTTCAATTTCATTTTTTAAAAGCTACATTTTTAAGACGAAAAAAAAAAAAGTCATTTTTATTTTAGAGACACTTATTTTCTATGGAGAACGGTAGTTTTTGATTCAACTTAACACTTCAAATTTCGCTATAACTATTTCGTAACTTATCAAAATAAATCGATTCTATAAACTAGACATTCTTTTAATTTTTCTTTTTCTAACATCTTGAGGTTCTTCGATTTTTAGTCAAGGAAATAAACAATGTAAGGCATCATCTGACACGCATATATAAATATTTCTATCGATATTGACATTTAAAAAGTTTACTACAAAAGTAAAATAAGATTTGCTAAGCAATCGGTTGCAGTGGAATCATTCTTCTACAGATTGGTTTTTGAAGGTGAAAGGTTGAAATATCATGTATAGCAGTTCTCTTAACTCGGTAATGAATGAGCATACAGTTATAATATCTGCGAAACAAAATAGAAAAACAATTAAAAGTATCGAAGGTATGGTAGCACCTCTGCAGAGGGTTTCAATACTTACCAGTCTCATTCGCTTAGAGGTAAAAGCAGGTGTAATGATGGTTCGGATTCTCTTCCAATCTTCGCCAATAACCGTAGAGACCATCTTGTCCGCGATTTCATCGCCGGTCTTCATCGTCTGTACACGAAGCACAAAACAAGAATATAAAAAGAAATTTTGTCAATTCCTTCTTTGAATGGATGAATAGAAAGTATTTTATTACGATTGAAAATTTGAACAAGCTATATATATATATATATATAATAAAAGTAATAAAATTCCAAATCCCCAACAAAAAAGATTTGTCGTTTTTGTTGGGTTTTCTGAAGTTTTCATTTGATAAAACATTTTTACATTTTTAAACACATTTTTCTCTTACCTTTTAAAAAACCAAAAATTTTGGGGCTTATTTAAAAAAAAATTTTAAATTTAAATTAAAGTCCAAAGGATGTATCTACCCCGGATCACTATGCTGGTTATTGTGTATTTTTAAAAAATACGAAAATTTTCAAACTTTTTCTCTTGGAATTTGTAAAAAAAGATTTTTTTAAAATTTTTAATTTCTTAGGAAATTTTCTGTTTTGAAATTGGGGAATTTTTTAAAAATAAATCCTTGGTTTTTAAAATACGGGAGTTTTTTTCCTTTTTTTTATTTTTTTAAGAATTTTTTATTTTAAATTTTTTAACAACAAAAAAAGTTGCCCTTAATTTAAATTTATTTCCTAATGTTTTTTTTTTCTTTGATTACTTAAAGGGTTTTTTTTAATTCCTTTTGTAATTTATATACCTTTTTTACTTTTTTAAAAATTTTTTGTTTTCCTTTATATTTAACGTTTTCCTTTATGTTTATTTTCTATTATTTCTGGTTTTTGAAATATTTTAATTTTTTTCATATATATATATATATATATATATATATATATATAGGGAGAAGGAACTAAAATTCGAAATTGCGAATCGAAAAGAGCATGATTTGTCTGTATTGTTGTAACAATGCACACCCGGTTTGGATGAAAAACATTGCTTTATTTGATGAGTGAAGTAGACATTTTTTCTTCATTACACTTTTCAAGAATTGTGACAGTTTCTAACGCAGTTTATTTAAATAAAAAGAATTTATATACTTTTTGTGATTAGTTTGTCTCAAAGAGTGTTGATTCGAAGCCTGGAAAACTTTGTATTCAATCTATCTGATTGTATTTATATAGTACGAACTATATTTTTCTGTTAAATTTCTTTCTTTGGCTACATTTTTAAACACAAAATAGATTTATAATTTTGTAAAAATTGCCTTAAAATAAAACAAATACTCTTCGTAAGAATACTAACTGTTTTTTGATGTATTGAATTATTTAAGAAATCAGAATACCTAAATGTTTATTAACAGGGGAGCATTTTCCTTTTTATCAAATGCACTATTAAAAAGAATTTTTTTTCAAATTTCACCAAATTAAATTAACAATCAATAACATACAGTTGCCCTTATATTTCTCAATATTTGTTTTCCATTATTTTTATTTTTATATATGAATTAACATCTTATAAATGAGTCCTAATTAAAATTAACGATTCATATACTAAAATATTTTTACGTTTATCAAATAATTTAATGTTACATAACGTCAATATACAGCTTTGACACTTTATGTATTATAATATCGAAAGTCTGTAATGGCAAAAACTTTTAACATCCTGTTTACTTTTGAAAAAACTGTCAAAAGTAAATTTTCATGCTTACTTTCTAAGAAAAACTCCCATCCTTTATAATTTTTCAAAAGTTTTAAAACTAAATTTTGACTTTTCCAAAATGTCTTCAAATTATTTGAGCAAAACATTTCAACACTGACAAAGTGATAGCAGCAGGAACTCTTTTTCCTTTTCTGTAGTTTCCATTCTCTCATAAGGAACTAACTTCTACTCAACTGAAAATTCAGGTTTCCAACGTGAATTTTTAGTCAGCTGTTTTCCAATATTTTCAGTACCAGCTGTCCTCACACAGGAATAGGACCGATTTTAAAAAATTTTTTCAGATATAAACGTTATCTAACATTAGTATTTCATTTTGTCTTGACTATCGCATGCAGAGCAGTATAATTTATCATTTTTATACCGAGTGGACCCATATTTCTGGTATAAAGTATTTTTTCCAATTTTTCTCTATGCCATAATGCTAAATGAACTACCTCTTTTAAAAATTGATTATTTATAAAATATTTTAAGATATCAGATCACGTTGAAATAAGCAAATTCTGGTATAAGACGCACATTTTGTTTTTTATTTTATTGAATAGAACTATCTTTTGGCTTTACAAAACATACTTTATTTTATTTCTAAGCTACCTACCTAAAGGCCAAGTTACCAACAATTTTATAATATTAGAAACAATGGAAAAAAGTCTTTATTCGACCATAAGTAAGCCTTTAAATTGTTCAAAAACTATCATGGCGAGTCTGAATGCGAACTCAAAATGTTATATAAATGTATTTCTATAAAACTCTTTTTGAACCTGATATTTTTTTATTTTCTACAGAATATGCTAAAATATTTCTTATTGTATGAATATTTTTTGAGTTATAGCCTGTTATTTAAATAATGGTTTAAAAAAAAATGTCATATTTTTATAATATTTACTTAATTAGCTCCAAAATTTTTAAATTTTAATAAGACTTTAAAATTTTATTACATTCTCTAGATAAAGGTATCTAATTTGTTTCAGTAATAGTTTTTTACTGATATAAGAATTTATTACTTACTTTTGAAGATTTTAAAAAATATTGCTAAAATTACATTTAAAATTGTGGCTTTAATAAAATTTAGATATTTTTTTTAAAAAATATTGTTAGTTAAATATATATATATATATAAGTATTTTTTGGTATTGATTCCTAAAAAAGCATTTATAATGTTTTAATAAGCTATTTTTTTAAATAAGTACTCCGAACGTGTTCGAATACCTCTTAAGATTTTAAAAATGCAATATTATAAGCAGATGTATGAATGGGAGGAATTCATGAAGGTCACATGATAAAGATTAAAACGTGTTCTCCACTGAATTCAAAATAGTCATTTAACTAATTGTACTTGTTGTTCTACTTGTAAAACTTACATAAAACTTAAAATTTCCTAATTGGGTAAAGATGTTCAAATGTTATTAAAAGAATTTCTTCAGAAAAAGAATTTAAAAATTAAAAAAATAATATTTTATGCTTGCACTTTTAAATAAAATGCATTTTGTATACCATGTGCGTTATTATTGTTGACAAATATGTACTTTTTAAGAAGTAGTTTCTGCAAAGAGCAAAGTTTTCAACAACGAAGTGTATGAACCGAGCACCTGGAAACACAATGCTTTTATCTTGTGACTACGACGTCACATGAGTTTTTGAACTGATTGGCTGGAAGCCCGTGGTTATCATTATCACGTGACTATGTCATCACATGAATTTAGCCCATGACAATGTTGTAATTTTTCGTAAAAATTGAGATACTTTTCTGACTGAAAATGTGCTTCAGCTTAGGCTCTCTTACATGAGACGAAGAGAGTCTTAATACTCACGTTCCTGTAGGGAAAGATGTGAAAATCCTTGACTAAAATGTCACGTAGAAGATCCGGTTCGGCAACCATTACGCTTGGAGAGCTACCTTGGAAGGATCTGCAAAAACACATCAATGTGAAAAAAGTTATATTAAAGTCGCACTATAAAACAACAAAAGGGCTATTGGGACGGACCTCGAAATTTTGAACCTCACTCAAGTGATGGGGACGACACTTCATCTGGAACCCCCTCTCTCTAAACTTCCACACTAACAGGAGGATATTGAGCCTTGATAGATTTAACGTACATCCCTGCACGGAGGTGTGGCTGCGGTAGCTAAGTGGTAAATGTATCGGATCATGACTGGCGTGTCATGAGTTCGAGCCCAGTACCACTAAAGACCCGCCGTGTAGGGCAACGATGCACGTTAAATCTGTCGAGAGCTCAAACGTCCTCCAATTGGTGCGGTAGTTAGGAGAGTGGATGCCATCTCAGGTGTCGTCCTGGTCACTTGACCATGTTTCAAAATGACAAGGTCCGTCACCAAAAGCATTCGTGTAGCTGAACAGTGCGACGTTAATAATCTCTCTCTCTCACTCATTCTGCACGGAAGGTTTCGATTGCACTAAGCTCAAACTCATGAAAAGCCAGTCACGAGTTCGTGACTTTGACCACCAGGATACGATGGCCCAGATCAAGAAATAAAATGTAATAAACAGTATTCATATATACCAAAAATGTTTAAAAGTCAGTTGAGTGCTATGTTTGAATGAATAGAACTTACATTTCAACCATTCTGTTAAAAAAAAATCATATTTTTAATAAGGAATAAATTACATATAAGGGTGAAGAAAACATTTTCAAAATTTAAAAAGCATTTAGCAAAAAGGAAACGAGTTACACATATAAACATAAATTTTACACAACTACACGTTATTAAATTACTATATTAGATTACATTCAATGGGTTCTTACGTTGAGCTACTTTTCTGGAGTATTTTATATTTTTCTTTAATTGTATAATGTTAATTTTTTTTAAAAAAATGTCGAATTCTAAAAATGAATTAAATTGTTGAAATTTTAACTTAATATCCGTATTCTGCATTAAACCCAGATTGTTAAAATAATATGCTTATATTAGTCGTAAATAAGAAATAATTAAGGTGAAATAATTGGACGTGTATCTCCCACGCAACACACAAATACAGCGCAAAATATAAAATATTAGGTTGAGGGGAAAAGAAATCCATTATTTTTAAAGGAACTTCAAGACTTTATTTAACATGTTTCAGATTACCAATTCTAGTAAAAAATGTCCTATTTTATTCCATAATTTGTTGCCATTTTAAATTCCTCGCTTATGGAACTTGGTCTCTATTGGCGAAAAACTCTCCTAATCGATTTTCACAATCTTCTCTTGATACCTATTTCTTAGCACTAAGGATGTTTCGCAATGCAAGAAAAACCTTGTAATCGCTTGATGCCAGATCCGGACTACATGGTGGATGTATCAAAACTTTCCAACCGAGCTCCAGGACTCTCTGGCAAGTCACTATAGACATATGTGGCCTGTTTGTCCTGATGGAACACAACACCTTCTGGTCAATAGATAGCTTCAAACCGTTCAATTGTTGGCAGTAGAAATCAGAATTTAGTGTGTTTGGCTATATAGAAGTATATAACTCATAATAAATTATTCCTTTCCAGAACCATCAAATGCACAATAGAACATTCCTGGTTTAGCCACCCTTTGAGCAGCTTCACCGCGAGTTGACCACAATCGTTTTCGCACAATGTTGTCATATATGACCCATTTCTCATCCCCAATCATCATCCGTTAAGGAAATTAGTTGATTTTATTCCTTTTGGCTAAGGCTCCGCAGATAGAAAATCGATCAATCATGCTTTTTGTGTTAATTGGTGTGGCACTCAAAATTCAAGCTGCTTTTTGAACCCAGGTTTGTGAAAATGTTTTAAAACTGTTTTATGGTCGATCTTTAGCGCCTAGGCAATGCTACGATCACTGACATTTCGGTCAAATTTAATCATTTCGGTAATTTTATCGACATTTTCGACGACGGACATATCTGAATGTATTCAACGAAAACAAGATTTCACGTAATTGGCTGTTACAGTATCGGGACCATGAACACCATCCACAATTTCAGCCAACGGTAGATTTTCTTTACGAAAATCGGGAAATATCCCGAATTTTTCTCCTTTTTGGGTTTTTTTAAACCTGTGATTCACAACAGATTATACCAAATAAAAAAAGACAGAAGTTTTTAGTGCAAGATGTCACCCTTCCAACGAGCTTAAATCTGCTCGTAGCCATCTATCTACCAAAAAAATAATGGATTTCTTTTTCCCCAGCCTATAATGCATGTATATATATATTTGTGCGAATTAATTTGTATGAAGTCAAAAATTAAATTATATAATTTATTTTAAGCAAATATGTGTATTTAATTAAGTTACAAATTTGCATTTTTCTTTTTTGATTTAGTGTGAGAATCATGTGTAGTAGTTACTTTTGAACGTTTAAATATTTCTTCCCTCGAATGGCTCAGCTTTCCTCATCTTTGCACGCATGCTCTTTAAAGCCAGTGCATTTATATTGTTGAGCTCTCTACACCCTTCTGAAACTAGACACAATGTGTATGTGTATGTGTGTGAGGGGACTTTTCACTTACGTGGTACATCACCAATAATTGGTAAGTATTGTGAACACAAACTGCTTTGTCATTATCCAGATACTACTTTAGTATCTCCGGGGTTACACGTACCCCGCTTTGGGAACTGCTGATATAAATACCCCAAGCGAGTTTATATTTCTATGTTATATATTGAAAACAAGAAACAAAAGAATAGCGTAATATATTTTACTCCGTTTCACTCATACAAAATTCTAAGTAACTTCAAAACTTCCGGATCATTCATAATTCAAGAACTATACTGCCGTTCAAAATTAAGCGAATTTTTAAATTTGGTGGAATATCTCTAGAACTAACGGACAGAATTTAAGGAAATTTGGTATGCACATAGATAGATATAATGCAAAACATAACCATTTAACAGTTGAAATACACACGCATGGTCATGCGTAACATTTATCGAAGTCAAAAAATGTGAAACAGGGGTAGAACAGAATAGAAATAAAAATGGATGGTCCCCTCTTACAGATAAACAAGTCTCACTCCGTGATTTTATACTGGAAATAAGGAAGTTAGTAAAAGTTCCTCAGACAACTGGTTCCTTTCGTTAAGCAACGCTGTTTTCAAAATGTCGAGAGCTCTCGGCAGGGAGTAGCGAGTTGTAATTACCCTCCCCACAGCATCCCAGATATGCTCTATATCGTTGAGGTCTGGAGATCTGGCTGATTAATCCCTCATGCCTATATCTTCATTTTTTAGAAATTCGTCGAAAAAAATGAGCTCTTGTGGCCTCGCATTTTTATCCATTAAAAGGAAATCAGGAGCAACTGCACTTTTTAAAAGGCCAACAGAAAGCTCTAAGATCTCATCCATATATCTCACAGAAATAACAAGATTCTTTCAAAGACATTTAGGTGTATTTGCCATCCAATGTGTTGCCTGCACAGATCATCAAGTGTATTTTTGTAAAATGGTCGATTTCTCGGATACTGGGTGGGGGTGGAGACAAGTAGCGGGTCCCTGGTTGTTACCAACTGAAGGATGGCGAAAATCACTGGTTAGGCTGAACCGGAATTCATCAGTGAAGAGAACGGTCACTCATCGATCCATGCTCCAATCTATATGACTTCTGCATTTTGAAAGGACTCTTCTTTTCGCAGCACTGAGTGGAATGCAAACAAAAAGTGTCGGTGCAACAGTCCTCTTTCATGAAGTCTTCTGTAAACAGTCACCCTTGAAACTCTTGTTTCTGTGGCCGCGTACAACTCCTGAGATAGTTGAGAAACTGTAGAATCCCTGCTACGCCTCGCTATAATGGACAAATGGTGATCTTCTCTGGTCATTGCGGCTCTTGGATTACCTTGCGGTGAATTTTTCTCGACGGATTCGGTATTCTGAAACTATTTCCCATAAGTTGAAAACGAAACTGGGCGTTAAATTGAATTCTCTTCAAATCTGGATTTGATACTGGCTTGTTTCTAACCTACCCATAATTCGCCACTTCATTCCATTATCTAATCATTGGTGGCTATTCATTTTTACTGTTTGGATTTTAATTCAATCGATTGCTGCAAAAACACCAAGGAATTCGGCGAGGTGTGCAAATGGGCATTTAGGAAAATGCGTAATAAATTGTGCTACTCGACTAACTCCACCCCCACGCACCTATATGCTTACATATTCGATTTACAAGATTTGCATCTTTATTCTGAAGCGATATTTTCGTTAAATTTTTTTTCATGAAATTCGACCCAGGCACGCACAAATTCTCTTAATTTTGAACAGCAGTGAATAGGCTATCTCACATATAAACAAAACAGATACAAAAAAGTGAGAAAAATTCATTTACCCAGCTACTCTCCCATGTTCTTTGGTTATATTTTTTAGGAGTTTTCCCATGTCCTGGAAAAAATATAAAGAAAAATGAATAAACGATTGAAAAGGCAATTAATCAACTTTATTATATTCCAAACTTCATAACGTTAAAATAATTAAGTTAAAGAAACATTTTCAATAACTGATAATTTGTAAAGTCAATCTGTTTTCATTAAGGTATAATTCTGTCATTTTATTTAGAGCATTTTTAAAATTTTGAAAAAAAATCATCCTTTTAGAAAAAATGTATACCTGGATAACCATATAAAAAGTTTTAAATTGTTAAAAATTCAGGCACATTTTAAAACTAAAAAAATATTTTTTGAAAAAACATTTTTAACAAAATGCTTCATGTAAACCTTTATTTATGTAATGTTAATGAATGTGCAAATTTGAAATAGATAAGTAATTTTAATATGAATATTTATATACTGTGCTTAAATTTACACTTTTGAGAGAAATATCAATTTTCATCAAAAAATCACCATAATTTTGTTTGCTAAAATAGAGTTCTAATTTAATGATCCAAAATTAAATCTGTACTAGAAATAAGAGAATGTAGTAGTTTTTCCAATAAAATGTTGACAAATTCGTTCATTAAGTAACTTTCGTTTAGAGTTTTCCCAAAATTATTTTTATCAAAACAAACATAAATTCACTTTTTACAATAAGTCGAAAAGATAAAACATTTACGTAAATATTTTAAATTTACAATAAGCTTGCTGCCATTCAATAAGAGAAGCAAATCCTAAACGCATTATTATTCGACAAAAACTAAATTGTAACATAGAAAAAATCATTGACATACTGAGTAACACAGTTGTTTCACATTCCAAAATTTCAGTAGAAGTGTACTGAATATCATATTTAGATTATAAATTATAATATTAATCGATAATTCAATTTTAGATAATATATTAAGAAAAGTTTAACATACCGAATATCAAATGAAATATAAACTCATGATAATATTATTACATTTTTGGTCTGGATTAATAATCATCTGTATATATTTTAATTGTATCGTTTCTTATTTCTAATAAAAGAAATCATTACTCTAAAACTATTTATAAATGGCTGCATGAAGATGAAAAGCGTAGTGCATGAAGGACGTCATATATAACTGGTATTGCATGAACTGTATTTGAGTACATTTATTATATTGTTCCGGAAAATTAGAATCTATATGCATCTTTCTGTCGAGATGAGGCACTGTAAAAAATATACAGCTCTGGTGTCCATTCAACATAATAACTCCTACACAAGCTCTCCAGGACCACACCAGCGGTCTCTTTTCCTGAAATTCCTAGGATGAAATCGTGTCATTACCTCCTTCCCATCAACTGGAACCAATCGTTGCTCAGATTGAAACGACTCTCATTGTAAATAGAATGGACTCCAATAATTAGATACCCGGTCTTTGTGCTCTTGACGGCACTGAAAACAGTATTCCTGATTGGCTGCTGTTAATGGTATGCAGCGTTCAGGGCGAATAGGCTGGCTGCTCATAG
The DNA here is from genome assembly GCA_019973955.1 of Trichonephila inaurata madagascariensis. Lineage (NCBI taxonomy): Eukaryota > Metazoa > Arthropoda > Arachnida > Araneae > Nephilidae > Trichonephila > Trichonephila inaurata. The sequence goes on from BMAV01003089.1 coordinate 59,016, forward strand.
TAAACCGCGATACCTGTCGTCCTGTTGCAGTACGCTGCTGGTAAACCCGTCCACCAATCAGGAAGCGAATATGAAGGCCCCTTTTTTTAACTTACGCCCACCTTTTATACAACAGTATGGAAGACAGACGCTTCTGCGCCCTTTTCCCCAAAGATGTTCGTAACTCGTCATTCGTCGCTGGTACCTATCTTCTCAACAACCTTCAACGATTAAGGTCGTGATTTCTTGTTGTTTTGAATGGCTGACCCCACTGTTAAGTTTTAAAACGTTGCTCCTCTCATTATGGAAGCACTTTTTCAACGGATTGCTTCTGCCATTCGTCAATTTGTATTCAGTAAATACTTGTTTTCAAAAAATTCGTCATATCTATACTCTTTCAAAGCTTAACAATTTATGGTATACTTGAAAGGAAATCTTGATTTTTGGTTTTTCTTTTGTACAATTATAAGTAATATAGGTCACCTCGCCGAAGGGGAAGGTTTAGAAAGACGTGCTCTTTCTCCTCTTGAAGTTGTTTTGGCACTGACAGGACGGATTCCCCTTTGCGTGCCATGTCGTCAATTTGTATGTCATAGTACTGATATTTGTATATAAATCACCTTTCTGCTTAGCGATCTTTTATCTGTACTGTTTGCAAAAAGCCCTTTTCAACAATTTTATGGTTATACTTTGAAAAAATGCATTTGTTGCTTAAGTTTTGTACGTTTTGTACAATTATACAGTATTATATAGGTCACACAGTCGCCGAAGTGGTGATCCACGAGAAAATTTTACTGGTCACCAGAAAATTTTTGAATATACTTACTCATCATTTTAAGTTATGTTTTAAGATGCATTCAAACATAATTCAATTCATAATAATACGTGAAAAGTTATAAAAGCGCTACTTCATAGAATAACGCTGCGGTAAATAAGTCGTATTGCTGTAATGGCATTGGTTTAGTTCAGCGTTTCTAAACTGAGGGGCGCGCCCTCCTTGGAGGGCGTAACAAATCTACGTGGGGGGTGCGAGCATATTGAAAAATTGAAAACAAAAGATTATTTAAAAAAATTATTGATTTACTGAATGTAAATAAATAAAATACTTTTTGATGTAAAAAAATACACATATACAAGGATATATTACACTAATACATGTATCAGTGCTACACAATGTATTTTATTATTAATTTAACAATACTAAGTTAAGAACGTTTTTAAATACCTGTGACCCCATGGGCTTTTCATATAAATGTATAAAAACAAAAAAATTAACACTTATCTTAATTATTTGTATGGTTTATAATGAATCCCTTAAGTACCGATTAAAGTTACGCGATTCGCTTCCCAATGTCAACCGTTTTCCACGTAGGCACGATTATGTGATGTATTGGGGGGAGGGGGAGAGTAATAAAGAAGCAAATACTATGAAATTAGTAAATCCTTTTCGAACAATGTCAAGGACCTTTTATTGCATTCCCAAGCCTTCAGAATAATTTTATGGATAGCAGTGCACACAAAAGATCGTACTCCGAAAAGACATATATATACGTCCGGGGCGATATATACGTTTATTTACGTCGTAGATAAATGTTTTTTATTAGCGAGATGTTTATCTACGCCGGCGGTGATTAAGAGGTTAAAGTCGTATTGTAGTCTTAGCGTCAAAGTATAGTATTATTCAATTCAATACATTGTTATTACATGAGAGAGGAGGGGGATGAAAATTATATGATTGAATATTGGGTCGCGAATACTCCAACTTTGAGAAGCACTCGTTTAGGTACATGTCCAACAATGAATGGCTGGAAAAGCTTGCATAGCTGGAAAATATTTTTTTCCCTGTTAAATGAACTAAACATATCCTTGTAAGGAAAATTTAAGGACGTGTTCACACTATAAAGTAAAATGGATGCGTTTCAAAAGAAAATATTACTGTGGCAAACGTGGATGGTTGAAGACGAACTGCAAATGTTTTCTAATTTGGATGTATACATGAAGGAAAATGATTTTCACCAGCAAGTAGTAGCTCTAGTTAGCATTTGGAATCACTTACATAATGTTTCGCTCGTTATTACCAAAAGAATGAAGATCCCAACATGGTAATATGTGGATCATAGATCCGTTTGCACCAAATTTCAGGATAATAATTTAAGCATGCAGCTGACAGAAACACTGATCGACCTTATCATCCGACGAAACTCTCAGGTTTATAAATTTCATCGTCCTTATCAAGATCTAAGTTTTGGCTTTTCATAAAAAGTGAATACCCTTTTCTTAGTGAACAGGCGATGAAAATTCTGATTCAATTATCCACAACGTATTTATGTGAAAAGGCCTTTTTATCTGTCACAACCATTGAAACACGATACCGATCTCAGCTTGGAATGGGAATGCCGCTCTCCGTCTTGCAGTAACAACATGGATCCAAATATCCATAATCTTATTTCAAGTAAGCAGGAACATCCATCACGCTAGGGATGTATAATGCTAAAAGTTTGATGTACTTAAACCATTTTTAATTGCTTTATTTTTACATTTTTTTCTTAATTTTTTTTATGATTTATTAATAAGGATTTCAAATAATTTGGTCACAATTAATAGAGTTTAATTTTATTAACTAGGTACATTTTATGTGTTCTTGGTCCCAATTTTTTTATTAATATATTTAACACTTGAAAAGTCCTATTAGTGGTCCGTGGGATTTAAATTATGAATGTACTGGTCGGTGAAGTCGAAAGGTTTGGCTACCGCTGTTATAGGTTATCACTAATAACTGTTTTGATATATTCTAATATGTAATAAGAATAACATTGTATGTTACTTTAAATTTATATGTAACCTATTTTTATTTTAAATTCTATGCATTAAAAACATTATTCAAGCAGTAAATTTTTTTGAAATAACAAACAATCATGTAAATATATATTTAAGTGGATATGATTTTAAGATAAAAGAATTACACATAATTTTCCTTTCACATAAAATACTCAATATTTTTCTTCGAATCTAATTTCTATTTCATTTCAATTCGAAGAATATTTACCAGAATATTCTTACCTGTGAGTAAAGCTTAAAAAGGAAGGCGAAGAAATTTTCGCGTGTCGTAGAATGTATTCCTTTTTTTGTCCAATAGTCGTCATTTCTCGCCAGATACCTGTCAGAGAAAAAAAAATAAGATAACCATTTACACATACACACACTATGCGACTTTCAAATTATAATACCAAAAATGAGTAGGACAGAAAAAAAAAGAGACAGTATCGGATAATATGTGATGTCTATTTTAAAATGATACGCGTTATCTTTGTAAGCTCACGGTGGATGGTGATACAAGTAGCAACACCTTCGGGTATAGAGTCAAAGAGTATACGGATAGCACCTAGAGGGATGAACCTCCATTCCTTTTCAATAATTTACCACAGTTTATCTTCTGAATGCTGTAGTGGCAAGGCATGCATGTGGCGTTCAATTATGCCCCAGACATGTTCGATTGGTGACTAGGAAAGCATTTATACATCTTGTGAAACACATTCTGTGGCGTGTGACGAGTGCCGTAGGGCTTTATCTTTGTGGTGAAGTGGTGCCTCTCTGAGAAATGAGGAGAGTGGCAACGGCTGAAACGCATCAGCAACATATTATTGAGACGTCAAACCAGATTCAGAACCATTGAATACAAACCAGAACAGAAGACATGATATCCCCGGTTGACACCCCCACGATGCCTGGTCGAAAGGAAAGGGGGGTGTACTACCACATCGTGGAGTACCACAGGAGTGTTGTACCACATCGGTTCAATACTTATACTCAGCCACTATTATTGGACAAACAGACGTGATTTTTTCTGAGAACGCGTCCCTCTGTGTGTGTACCATACTGTCGTCCACGTCGCTGCGCTCGGAGTTGTCTGTTTGTTAGTGTTTTGTTTTTTGTTAGCGTCACACTTTAAAGAAACACAAGGGCTATTAACGATAGATCTCATAACTTCGAACCATAGTACTTATGACAAGCTGGCAGTAAGCTCGTGACTATGACCACCAGGCCTATGACCTATGACATACTTCGGCCACCGGAGTTCTCTGTGCTGTGGGTTCCATTGAAGTCTTCTTAATGGACTCACTAAGCGTAGATCACTTACATAAGTAATCGACAAGTAAAGTCTCTGGTCGATATGGGAACATAAAAGGTGTCTTGCACATGCTGAGAAATGGCGGCAGAAGAGGCATTGCTACCGTTTATCGGTGAATGCATTGATCGATCACACTGACGTCGCTGACAACACCGGCAATTATCGAACTTTTTTTTTTTGCTCCAGTCATCTGAACTACAGCCGGTAGTATAGACGCATCTAACTAGTATCAACTGCATTTTGAACAATGTATCAACCTACCCTTCTTAGTCCAATCACCCCATCACTCCTACAATCCCAAAGCTGGGAACACCCATTGGCATCTGTGTGTGTGTGCTTGCCATTTTATGATATTGCACGTGTTCTCAGCCACCCATCCGGTATAGTGGCTAGTGACGCTGATTTTTGTGCCGTACGGGCTGGGCTTAAATCCCGGAGAAGGCATGACTATTTGTAAGTGTGAATGGGGATACTTTGTGGCATGGGGATACTCTAAATACCCATCGAGCCGCAAGGTGAAAGGGGAAAAGAAGTTGGGAGGCCCTGACCACCCCAAGAATGTTCTCCCTTAAAATTGGAGTGGAAACGAGCAAATCGTACCATCACTTGTGTGGTGCTGAAAACTAAGGATAACGGCAGGCGTACAATTTAGCCCTTTGTCATGGTGAATTTCATGGACCTCGATTTGTTCTTTGCCGAACAGGAGGCAATAACAACACATATGTCCCTCAGAAAAAAAACATCCGACCAAGGTTAAATTCGGGGTCCGTCGCCAAAGCCCTCATATGCTGAACAGTGCGACGTTAATATTAAATAATCAATCAAACCCTAGATTTGGATGTGAATCTTTTGAAAAATTGACCTAAATAAAAATTTATATATATATATATATATATATATATATATATATATATATATATATTCGATATAAATTTTTTAGAATGATACAAACTGCTGCATTTTGAATACAACTCTACCTCAAACATCTCAGATACCGTGTAATCAATGGGCACTCGTACGACTCATGTGATACTTGCGTTTAATTTTGCCTGTTTGGTGTTATTTTATTGCATCTGCATCAGAAATTGAGACCGCAATATGTTCATTTTTACGAACATCAGTTGGAAAATGAACAAATGAAGAGAACCACACTTGAATTAGTTCTCCACTCTCCAATTCCAAAAATTCAAGCGAACTTGAAAACTAGATAATTTAAACCTGCATAAATTTCCCTTTCCTGAGGGCCCCTCCCCGCCCGGGTGTGAATCGGTGCCGGTCCGTGGATCAAATAGTACCGGCCACAATGAACATTGAGTTATTTCCATTTTAATGGCATAGATGTATTTCTTTCGGGTTTGTGCGACTTTTCGTGGAAATCACTGTGTTCATTTTTTGGGGTAACTTCATTTTAATTTGAAGTCATGTTTAGATACAATTAAAATAAAACAACTAAGAGGACTTACGCATATGACGGGTTCAAAAAAATCAGTTTTTTTTTATTTTTCATGAATTGCTTCCTTAACATGTTTAGAATACGGTGATAAAGTGATTTCTTAACATTCGAATTCTTTATAAAGAAGCAGGTGTTAAAAGAGCATCTGTTCGTAGCGTAAACTTAAGATTTTCATTGTTTTAATCGGACTTGAAACTTTAAACACCTTTTTCTTAAAACTGTGTTTTTCAAACTTTCCTCCATCATATCTCAAGAACGGTTTGAGCGAATGACTTCAAATGTTTTAGGTAGACTCTATACGCACCAAGTGGTCTACGGTTATTCCAAAATTCAAAATTTTTCTATTTCTTATAACAAAAACATAACAAAAAACCTCATGAAATTCGAAACTTTTTCTTCAGATGTCTACCAAAAATTTATTTTTGATATTTTCAATTGAGTATAGTCCATTCGGTATTTAAGCTTATAAAGCCGTCATTTTTTTTAAATTTCGGATAAGCCAATTAGCCGAAATCGTAGAGGAAGTGAGAGTTCATTTTATCGAGGCGGATGTGTTCAGAGTAATGGATGTGTTTAACTTATGGCGGGGATGAGTTTAACTTACGTACTATTGGATATTTTCGGCTAAACATTTATATACATACTCTTAAAATACATATAAATAAATGTAGAAAAAACTTAAAGTTGTATGTTTTTACTGGTCGTCAAAAAAAAATTCTCTAAGAATGCTTAAAAAACAGGCCGTGACATGGGTGAACCCCCTTTAATCAAAACAATCTAAACTATAAGCAATCAATGCCTCTCCCTCCAAGGGCCGGGGTAACATTATCAAACCTTGATCAGTCGACGGCAATAATAAGGTTGGGAAGCAGTGGTCTACTGGACTCGACAACAATTGCTTCGATCATGACCACTTGACTAACGCGGCCACCTCTACGGTTAAGTGAATACTGACTTAAAATAAACTCAGAGAGAGTTTTTCTTATAATACATATAATTTTATCTTTGTATTTAGATATATGACACAACCTCAATAAATCGGACTAATTGGGGCCTTAGGTCTTCCAGATTTAAGCAAAAAACCTATAAAATAAGCAATGTAAATAGCTAATTACTAAGCATGGTAAATACTTTATAAATAAAACATATCAAAATATAATAAAAATTGCACTGAAGAGAATTCAAATGAATTTGCTACTCACGCGACCGGGTGTCCATAATTAAACTTCAAATTTGCGAGCAGTCCGTAGCAAAAACTATACAGCGGAATTGCATGAAAATTGGGTAATGACAGAATAAAATGATGGAAATTTTATCGAGGAGGAAACAAAACAATGAGTTTCAAAAACCATCTCAATGTGGCGTATCATAGCTTTATTAAGAACATATAAATAATCAGCACAAGTTTACAAAACATGCTTGATATGCTGTCCACCATGGTCTTTTACCATCTGGAAGCTTAAAATCGCATGTTCGACATGTGAAAGTAGCATGAACTGGGGAATGTTGAGCACATAGCGTTCTATGCTTTTTTAAGGTCGGACAGAGATGTGATGGGATCACGGTAGACCCCATGGCCTTGAGTATCCCTCGATAAGTATGGCAAATATTCTGTATAAGAGAAGGATCCAGCAGGCTAAACTGTAAGTTGCTGCAGGCACAAAGTACCTGGTTACGGCACTTTACGCCAATAGTTTACATTACGCGACGTAAGCATCATACTACATCCACGGCACGTAAACAACAAACGGGATAATGCGCGGAAACCACGGCCTGCATTGTCAAGGTTTTCGTCAATCATCAGATTGAATTGCTTATCTGACCGGCTCCTCTCCGGATCTTTCACCGATACAAAAACATGTGGTCCCGTAGTTTTGCTCAACAGCTGACCAGATTACACCTGAATTGCTACACTAGGGTCAGCACGGCGGCGCTGGAAGCGCGGACCACCACTGCTACATCCAAAGTCTCTTTGAATCAATGCCGAGGCGTGTGTGGCAGCGGTGATCTCTCCAACTAATGGCAGCTACTCTAGCTAGTAATTCAACTGGAACCGCTACAAGATATAAAATTTAATCATTTGATACTTGGTCAAAAAAACATGTTATCTATTAATTTGTTTATTTTCTATATCATATCCTTTCTTGGTATTTTCACAGCAGTGTACCTTTAGGGTATTAACTTACAAAATGATTTTTCACGGCGTTTTTTACTTTTATGCGCTGGTATGACAGCCTTTTTCTAATTTAAAATTTAAAAATGGTATGAAATTATTCAAATTATGCTTAGGTCTATTAAACACATTGTTTTGGATTAGTAATAATTGTAATCGTTCTAAAAATGAACATAATTAACCTTCAAATTATTGTTATTTTTCTTACAAAAATATCTGACCAGCATTTTAATTTTTTGTTTTGTTTTGTGGATTTGATTTCATATTGGCCCAAATTTTTTAACTTCACTAAATTTCATTTATTTTCGCTATATATGCATCTAGACTGAGTGTAAGAAACTCAAATATATTTTCACTATAAGTATTATTCGATATGTCTCCATAAGGATTCGATATTTTTGGAAAATACTTAGCTATATCTCTAATATAATTCGTATTTTAGAGTCAATCATTCACCAGCGAAACCGGTAAATTAATCGAATGCAATTTATGTAGCTATTCAAAAATAAAGAGATGTGTATATATATGTAAATATATGTGTAATATATGTATACGTAATGACATCGCGTGCACGCGTGCAGAAAAATATATCTACCACCAATATTTTCCACGGTGGATGTGATGGATTGAATATTAACGTCTCACTGTTCAGCTACTCGAGGGCTTTTGGCGACGGACCTCGTAATTTTGAACCATGGTCAAGTGACGTGGACGACTTTTACGGCTGGCACCGCTACACCAACGGGAGGACGTTTCAGCTCTCGACAGATTTGCGTGCGCTCGCTGCTCTACACGGTGGGTCTTTGGGCGGTACTGGCTCGAACTCGTGACAAGGCGAAGCCACGATCAAATACCCTGCCACTCGACTACCACTGGCCTATAGCACCCGAGACGGGCGAAAACCAAGAAATTAAAGTGAAGTTACTATTTCATGGTATTATTAAGTTCTCTTAATGCTATTTTTTTAATTAAATTTCAAAAAAATACTGCAGTATCTGACTAATAAAACACTCTATTTACTTATATCTTTAGAGAATATATATATATATATATATATATATATATATATATATATAAAATAAATTTATATAATATTTCAAAGCAGAAATAATAGATAATGAACATAATAAGAAGCATGTAAATAAAATACTAAAAGCAAAAAACTTTGAATCGAAAAAAAATACTAAAAGACTATAAAAAAGAACCTGGCGAGTCAGAATGCAATTTCGGACTTAGGACCGAATAAGAGGGTTAGACAAGTTTTAAGGCGCCAACCTTCCCCTTTGCAACTCGGTGGGAAAAACAAATAAATAAACATAAAAAAAAATTCAAGTATATAAAAAAAATAAACAAAATTCAAAAGTATACAAAAAACTCACGGTATAGTAGAAACCACTGATTAATAACTGAAACTAAATTCTTAATTTTATTAAAAGCAGAAAAAATATTAATCGAAATCTTCCTGACAGATCCTTTTTCAAAGAGAATCAAGAGTCTTGGGTATCTTTGAACGTATCTTTTGAACTTTAACTGGCATAGATGATATCGAGATAGATGACAATCAATTTTGAGTATTCTTTGAATTAGTTGGGTGTAAAATGTAAATTTGCTAGGTTCTAATTTGGTTGGTTGTCAAAAATGTTTAGAATCTTTGAATAATATTAATGGAAAAATCTCAGAAACTGTGATGAGTGTTATGATATAATCTTCACCTTAAGACCACTAACATGCTGACTTTGAAATCCTATTGTTGTGTGGTGGATTTGGAATCAAGTAGCAAGACGACTAATATATTTGTGATGAATAATATAAGTTCTTAAGAAGTTAAAAGGGTATTCATAGTCAACATATTTAAAATTTTATATTATTAAAATTTATCTAGTACAGATGGCCAAGTTATGTTTCCTAAATAAAAATTCCATTTCATAATAAATTGATAAATGCAAGTTACTGTTCCATACAGGAATTTTAATTATATGGAACTTAAAAAGAATCTCTTTTGTCAAAAATGTTACTGACTACATTATTGGCTGAGTGGAAGTACAGGTAAAATCCAGAAACCCTGTAATGCAAGTTAAAGTTCAGTTTTAAGGAGGTTGAGATAACGGGGTAAGTGCAATATTTGGTTTTATATTCATTATTTTTACCAAAAATTATTAAATCATCTATATAACGATAAATAAAGTAAGAATCATTAACAATATGGTCAATTTAAAAAAAAATGTAAATACAGGTTCGCTAAACAATTACTAGCTGGATATATTTCTTGATTGTTATTTTAGAGAATTACATAAATTAAGTCTCGTGAAATTTGTTGTGCTCTATTTTTTATTGATATGAAAATGCTTTCTTAAAAGATTCAATAGTCACAGTCCTTGGATACCAGCAAGCATCGATTTTTCTGGCCACAATATTCTTTCGACAGAGAAGCACACAGATTTCGATATTTCCAGAAAAATATATTACCGTATTTTCCTGTATATAATGCGCGGATTATGTGTTAAAAAAGTTTCAAATTTCGTTGAGCGTATTATACGCCGCCTCGGATAGTATCATAAAAGCATTCTTCATCAGAAAAGCTTAACAATAAAGTTTTGAAAGAAATACCATTTATGTTTTTTATAAAACAAATAAAAAATGGAACTGGCACGGTTCGGACTGGGCATATTCAACTGATAGTTTTGTCCAATTACGTTCAGGAACGAATTTGGTTCCTCGGAAAGATATTACAGTTGCTAGTTGCTAGCGTCATTTTGCATTCTATCCTGACCCCTGAGCTGTTTCTTCCTGAAAATATTCAAGTTCAAATATCGTCATGTTGAAGAGATAGCGTGTAAATTACACGGCTGATTTTGAAGTAAACGTTATAGAGAAGGCTACCGAAGTAGAGAATCGGGAAACTGTGTGTGTATAAGATTGTTTAGCGTTGGCGAATCAGATATTCAATTGTGGAGAAAAATAAAGCTAATTTTGAAAAATGTGACCCAAAGATTTCAAATTATGGACTCGATGACGGATATCTTGTGAGATACAAAATTTTCAACTAAAGCAGGTTGACAAAAAAGTACAGCCTTTAGATGGGTACTGGGGCATTTAATGGAAGGATTTGTTAGAAGTATGAGGAAATATAAATATATATATCGATGGCAGAAACATTTTGCAAAAGTAAAAAATCACAATACAATTTATTACTTATGATTTAAATCATATTATTACATTTCTTTTTAAATTTTTTACCTGATACTACATTATTGGCAGTATATATTTTTGATTATTCATCGTAAAAATTGCCGTGGATTATACGGCGCTGCGGATTATGCAACGTTTTTTTATTTTTTACTTGAAAAAAAGGCTCTGCAGATAATACCCCGCTGTGGATTATGTACAGGAAAATACGGTAAAAAATATTATATGCAAGGCCGTTTTTAACTATACTGGCGTGGTGACACACCTCCACTACCATTTTCAAGTACCCTCTCCCTCTTTAGTTTTTCAGTACGAACTGGTTCGGGAGATATCTTTTCTAAAAAACAAATTTTTCTCTTGTTTTCGCCCTCCAATTTTTTGCATCCTTAAATCTTTTGCGCCATATATCTTGTCCCCCGGGGGAAAAACGGCCTTTTGGGTATTGGAATTTAGATTTGTCAGATTTTTTGAATTAAAAACGTTCAATACATTTTTTATTAACTGATGTTTTAAACTTGTTATGCATATAATTTTAATCGAACATACTCCCAAACAGTGACGTATAATGTTTGTGGGAAATGATAATTGCTATTTTAAAAACGTTTATACAAATGCAATCTTGCAGTTTTTTCTTTTTTATCTTATTTAACCTTCAAGTTCCGCTTGGCTGATATTTTTATCTGATAATTTATCTGTTTATTTTAATATGTTTTAGATATCGAACGGATACTTTTTTCCAGTTTTTCTACTTTTATTCATTTAAGTGTTGTGTTATTGCGATGGACCAAAATATCTTAAGTGTTGAGCATTCGAAAAATTATGATTTTGATTTTCAACAAAAAAGAATAATACCAATCGCAATTTTATAGACTTTTTTCTGCGTATATTCTCTAAAGACACAATGTAAAAGACATAAAAAAAAAGGGTAGTAATCACATTAAATAAAATATTGCTAGGCAGTGGAATAACGGAGAATATTAGATCCCCTGCAAAGTTAGATTTTGAGCCCCAAGCCGAATCTTACAAAAAGCTCGAAATGTGGCATCCGCCAAACTTTGCGGAGGTGTACGTTTAGTCACTGTTATTGTAATATACTTTTGTTCAAGCACTTGGAATCACATATAAGAATATAATATGGCATTATTTTGTGATCGATTGAATAAATTATAATATAGAAATATTTTTTTAATAAAATTACTCTTTTGTATATAATTTATTTCCCTTTAAATACGATAACTGTATAAGCGCAGCGATTTTCCTTGTAAAACAATTGGTGGCAAAAATACAGAAAGTTTGGATGCCGCTGGTTACACAAAAACAAAATGAAGCAATTAATTGCTTATAGCAATTCTTTTTAAACGACATTCAAGTAACACTTTGAAAAATCTTTCAGAAAGCATGATAAAAGCCATTTAAACAAAAACTAGTGGTTTAATAGATTGTGTTTGATTTAAAATAGCCTTAAAATATAAAATCATACTATGTGGTTCAAATTTATTTGTGAAACAGAAAAAAATTACATTTACTTTATAAAATATCTAAAACTTTAAATACACTGCTGGCCACCATAAATGCAACACCAAGAAAGGCAAGAGATAGCAAACAAAAATTTAATTTGTGGATAACATGTTGACCAAATATCAAATGATTAAATTTATAGACTTCTGTGAAGTGTGGTTCCTGCAAGAATCACTAGCCAGAGTAGCCGCCATTTTTGGGAGATCACCGCTGCCACGCTCGGCATTGATTCAAAGAGACTTTGGATGTGTTCTTGGGGTACAGCAGACCAAGCGGTTTCCCACAGTTCCAAAGTTGATCTGGTGTAGCAGCTGGGGGTGTAATATGGGTCTGTCGTTGAGAACCATGGACCACATTTTTTCTATCGGCGAAGGATCCGGAGTGAGCCGGCCAGGGAAGCAATTCAATCCGGTGATTGACGAAAGAACCTTTGACAATGCGTGCCACGTGTGGTCGGGGCATTATCCTGTTGAAATAGGCTGTGGCAACCCCCGGCTGTAAGGAAGGACAACTGGCTCAACACCTCGGAGATGTAGCCTGGCTGTTTAAAGTACCGGCAATGCGTACCAGAGGTGCGAGTAAAATCTAAAAACCGCCCCATACCAAAATCCCGTTAGGGACCAGTGTGGCGCTACATAACGCAGCTCTCTGTTCAGCATCTTCTCTCCACGGTGTCTCCAGACTCGAATCCGACCATCGTGGTGTTGCAGACAGATGCGTGACTCGGCAGTAAAGACAACTTCATTCCATTCTGCCACCCACATCCTTCTTTATTCGCATCATTGGCGGTGGAGACGTCTGTGTCAAGGGTAGACAAAGCAATGGACATCTTGCGGACAGACCACTCTGCTGTAAACGGCGTCGAATGGTACGCGCAGACACTGAATGATGCGTTACAGACTCAATGTGCTGTGCTATGGTTCATGATGTGACTGAGCGATCCGTCTCTGCCATACGCACAATTGGCCAGTTCTCACCTAAAGTGGTGCACTGAGGTAGATGCGATCGACCACGTTGGTCCGTCGTACCCTCCAGCACCCAACGGTCACATATCCGCATTACAGTTTTTTGGTTTCGTCCAACACGACTACCGATTTCCCTGAAAGATAATCCACAATCTTGGCAGACCACTATCCTTCCTCTGTCGAACTCGGATACTTGACCAAAAGCTGGTCCCTGTTTTCTACGAGACATAACTGATCGTTTTTTGAAAAAACCACAAGAAAAACACAATTGTCGAACTTGAAATCGTCGAAATCTCCAAGCTTTAAATAGCGCTTTGAGGTGGCACCACAGACACGCGTGATGTGTGTCTGCTCTGAAATTCTAATCATTTGCATATCTCATCTTCGCTAATGCATGTTGTAAATTTCATGTAATTTGCATCTTCCTTCAGGATTTTGTATTTACTATGGCCATCAGTGTAGACTTAGAATTTATTATGAATAAAATTAATATAATTTAATTGATAAATATTTCATTCATATATATTTCTTAAACAACATAGTGTAGTAGGTGATATTCCCATTTATATGGAGATTTTGTTTTAAATCATTAGACAACCTTATATTTTTCATTTCGAATATTTTCTTACAGATTGGTTTTTAACATTTTTTGGGAAGGGAACACATATAAACATTACTAAAAGGATCCTTTGCGAATCAATGATGGCAAAGTCTCTGCAAGAAGAAGCAAGCATGTATTATTGTCCAAAGCCAAACATTTAAAATATAAAAACAAAACTTTGTGCAAAGGTTAAGTTTATTTGGTGAAACAAATTTCAGGAAACATCGTAATCTATAGAGACAATAACGACAGCCCGTTAAAACCAGAATATTAACAATTTATTCGATGAAAAACGACTTCATAATTCATTTCTATACTTTTCCAAAATGCTACATTTTTTAAAATTTCATAATATATGATAAAGAATGAATGAGGAATGTATTAAAAGATTTTAGTTTTTTTTCTCTCTCATTTCCTACTATTAATTCACACTCTCATATATATATATATATATATATATATATCTTGCTCAAATTTTCAATCGTTAATAAAATACTTTTTATTCATTTATTCAAGTTCAAAAACATTTTTTAAAATTTGTAGTAGATAACACTTGATGTTAAAGCAGTTTTTCAAATATTAATTCAATAATTCTATTTAATTAATGAATAAGTAGTAACAAAAATAATAGTCCAGCACCATATATGAAAAGGAAAATCGCTAGTTTTTTCCGTGTACCGCTATGGATATGAACTTCTAATCCGAAGTTCGTGGGTTCGAATCTCCCCTGGGATGGCATAATTTCTGAGAATGTGTTTTTTTTACTATACTTTTTTTTGGAATAATTAAATTTAATTAATGAATAAATAATAATGAACAAAATAATAGTTCAACACCCTATATAGAAAGGAAAATGGAAAATCGCAAGTAAAATCGATTTCTATTTTGCCACTTAATATTGTGATTCTGTCATATCTATATATACATATTTATATTAATATAGTAAGTAACAAAAATAAGATCTTTCTTTGTTGACCTAAGTTGGAATTGGCTTGTATTTTTTAAAAATATATATTACTTGTTTTTTATGAAGTTTTGAAATTATTTCCTTTCGAGAGTCAAATGAATATTTATTTTCCACTTACCACTTTACGACGGATAACAAAACCATTATGAAAACAATGATGCACGCGTAGTAGATATCAACGAACATTTTTGTTGGTATCGAAGTTGCCGAGAGACGTTCTCAATGCACTCTAACACTTCAATGTTTAGAATGGAAAGCAACATCGTGTGCATTTTATTTATCAGCTTTCTTCAACCTACGTCAGTTACACTTCCTTTTTTAGGAAACCCCCTTTTTTTGTACTTACGTTTTACAGTGTTTCAAGATATGAAAATAGCCGACTCGCCAGAATGTGACGTATGTACAGAATACCAAGGCCATTTTGACTTTTGCTCTGAAGGATTTGAAATATTTGGAATGAATTAATTTAGAAGCAATTATTTTTTTACAGCAATCAATGCACAATGTCCCAAACTCATATCAATATCCATTTCTAATTTAGATAATTCACTGATAAAATTCGATAAGATAGTTTAAATTTGAGTTTCTTGTACGGGATCACAGTAAATTTTTGGACAAAATTACCTTTTGTTCTCCAAAATCTGAAGAAAAAAATACATTTAAAAATGAAATTTTAAGCACTTCTCTCTCCAGTTTTAATTCGAAGTGAAACATTTCTTAGCTGGAAATCATAAAGTGATCATATTTATTTATTTAGGAGATATTTAATTCTCTCGTGTAAATTAAAGAAAATAATTATATAACATAATTTTTAATTAGAATTTATTGGTTAGTCATTGTTATAGTCTTCTTCGAAAGGTATATTTAGTTATTTCTTCAAATTTTATAAGCAAATAAAATCAATTTTTCATTTCTTTCATTAAAATTTTTCAATTGAAATGATAATACTTATGTACACAAATAGAGAACTTCCTTTGATAGCAAAACTATTTTTAATATAAATTATTCAGTTAAAAATTTCTTTCCTCATTTTATGAATACTGAAGAATATATTGAAAAATATATATTGAATAGAAAACGTATATTGAAAATAAACAACATTTTACTTCGCTTCTTTTGAAACAGTTTTTATGTATGTAATTTTACTCACAGATGGAATCACTTTTTTCTCTCTCAAAATACTAAAAAAACTGTATTTCTAGAAATTAAAATCTTAGTAAAATTGCAGAGACATAATTTCGTATTCTAATAAATAATAGTTATATAAATGCTATATTTTACAGCTTACTTTGAGATCAAATCTGCTGTTGGCCTGATATAACTTCACATTTGAGAGAGAAGGAGTAATTTATTCTCTTTTTCATGTTTAGCTACGGAAATTTCTCTTAGAACTTCGAATGAATTATCATTTTTTTTTAAATAATAAATACAATTAATGTACTTTAAGTCATTGTAAATAATATTCCCTATCTATAGTTAAGTAACAAGATATATAAAACATCTCTCTCTTCTAAACCTTTGGTTAAATTCATATTAGAAAATTTCAGGATTTTCCCTCTTCAAGACTAAGAGATTCGTAGAAATCCCCCTTTGAGAATCAGGCTTCTCACCTTACTATAAACTTGATTTGATTCTTCTTTTCACTTGAAAATATAACCCCTCTCTTCTCACAGTATTTGGTATTTTCATTATTTAAATTATACTTAACTTAATTATAAATCTTTTACACAATTTTTACATTTTTGTTATCGCATCTTCTTTTCCTTTCAAACAAATTATCAATTTCCTGTAGTAAATTTCATTTCATTCTTAATTTTTTTTTCAATGGGTGATCCGCGAGACCTATCGCTTTTAACTCGGGTTTTTCCATCCAGCCTAATTGGCACTTTAAGCTAGAACAACTTCCCTCCTCAAAACAAACGACCCTACTAAATAGAGTACAAAGTGTCAATGAGATAGGAAATAGGTATTACGTGGACAATAAAGACACAATAGTACCACCGGTATCATAGTTGCTATTAGAAGTTAGAAGATTTCTCAAGAGTGAATTTCTGATGCTGCATCTCATTTTTAAAAGATAAGTACCCATTATTTAATATTAGTTTACTATCTTGACTGCATATCGCACAATCGGGTTTAACAGTAGATTAATAAAAGTGGTTTATTATGAATAGTTTGTTTTCCTTTCTAGTCCAATTTAATGACTCTTCAATCTCAACTGCATTATGATCCTCCCGAGTATCTGATTAATGAGCATGACGTTCACCTCAACCAACATGAGGAGAAAGTACCACGACAGTTCATTTTAATATAATACACAGAAAAAAAATAATACGAATCATTAATAAAAACATAAACAAAGCAAAATTTATTTATATAAAAAAATATGTACATTCACACACACAAAATTCCATAAAAAGCATCCTTTACAATCTCGACAGTATTCTACGAATGCATTTTGCACAGATTTTTATTCAAACTGGAGATGAAACAAAAGTGCTTTCCTACGAGGTAGTTATAATTAAAGTTACACTATTCAGAGACCTGTAGAATTTGTTCTGGTTATTGGATTTTGATGAAACTTGGAATAAATATACTTGGACCATGGGAAAAAGGTTTCAGTATAAAAATAAATTAGCACAAATTTTGACCACCAGGTGGCTTTTATGAAATATTCTTGATGAAAATCAGTAAAACCGCTGTATAAACTTGCAGTCATATATAGTCAGATAATCATTCATCATGCCTAATTCATCGTTAGTCATGCCCTTACAAAAAAAAAAAAAAAGAAAAAAAAAAAAAGATTGAGTTTTACTGGTAAAATTGTTTTATCAAAACGGCAGCAACCACTTGAATATCGTCGTTTAAAGGGTGGGCGAAAAGGTCCCACATCTAAGGTTTTCGTTTGAGGAAGATGGTTATGAAATTTGAAGAGACTGGGAATTTGGATATGCTGCCCGGAAGAGGACGGAAACCGGTTGGAACTGAAACTGTTGAAAAAGTCGCCAAAGCCTCCAGTTCCATCTTTTCTTCAGCAAGTGGTTGATTAGTGTCACGCGAGTTGGAGATTCCGTGGTCGACAATAGGAAAAATTCTGCGATACATTTTGAAATGGTATCCGTATAAGATCAACGTGGTACAAACGCTGAAACCTCAAGATCAGAAAACACGTCTTGAATTTGCTTCCCGATTTTTGGCTAGGATGGAAGTTGATGATGCGAGGCCTTGGAAAATTCTATGGTCAGATGAGGCACACTTTTATTCAGATGGAGCTGTGAATACTCAATATTGCCGCTTATGGTATACTTCACCTCCAAATATCCTGCACCAACAGCCACTGCATTCTGATTACGTAACTGCTTGGTGTGGATTTAATGCTGAGTTTATCCTCGGACCTTTTTCTTTGAAACTTCCCCTCCACAAGGTCCTAAAAGATGCTCTGTTAAGATTCCATGGTACAGTGAACTTCCTCAACAACGGGTCATTCCTGCTTTACAGGAACGACTATGTTTGCAAACCACTATCTTTATGCAAGATGGAGCAACTCCTCACATTGGGCGTCAAGTCAAAGCACTGCTTAGTGCTAACTTTGGTGATAATCGAAATATCCAGACATTATCCGGATGCATAGCTTTCTCGTTCACCCGACTTAAATCCCAATGATTTCTAGCTGGGGGGATTTCTATGGGTTTTATAAAGGAGGAATTAGGACTTTACCTGATTTGAAAGCTAGTATTATGCGCTATGTGGCTGAAATCTCTTGTGAGTTGCTTCGCGCTGCCATTGAAAACACTATAATGCACTTTCAACACGTTATTGATGTCAATGGAGCATATATTGAGCATATTCTGTAATTGAATAAATTTTAACGATTCTATGATATCATTTGAGCATAACATTTCTTCCTGGTGGTCAAAATTTGAACTATTTTTTTATGGCAGAGACCCTTTCCACATGGTCCATACAGCATATATTCGAAGTTTCGTCAAAATCGGATAAGCAGAACGGGTTCTTCAGGTCTCAGAATAGTGTAACTTTAATTATAACCACCTGGTAGGTGCAACGAATCCTTGATGAAAACGCATCACATCATCGAATTAAACAGAAGTTGTAATTAACAAAATCGAAACATTATTGAAAGTGATCTTTTAAAAAAGAGAACAAACATTTATATATTTATTTATACACTATAATACGCGAAAAATGGCAATGAAACGAACAATGATGTTCTTGAAGTCTAATACTCGTAACAAATGCTGCTTTTATGACTTCACTTCCGTTCTTTTTTCTACGAGAAGTGGAAGTTCGGAAACAGAGAGAAGAACGGATCCTTTCTTGTATTCCACGGGTATCTGCAAATGTTACAAAAAAATTTGTTTAATTTACTTAATATGAATTTTTTTTTAGAACACTAGAAATAAATATAAATTGCAATTTAAAAAGAAGAATCATTTAAATTCATACAACGATTTTTTTTAATACATACGACAAAAATGTGTATGAATATAAATGTGAGCAATAAAAAGTATTTAGATTCAGCAACAAAATTATTCGATCAATTTCTATTCAAAAATATGCTAAGAATGAGTCAAATTAGAAACAACGCGACAAAAGAATGACAGCCTAACAATTTTGAAAAACTATATAATTTGATAATTGATCTAATTCATTCAAATCTTTGAAATGCAATTTATATTAAAAATAAAAGTTTTTAACACTGGAAAAGTATAACATTTTCAAATTCTTACGCACTTTTCTCGATCGATCTCCATCAGAAACGGTTCCACATCGAAAAAATATTTAAACTGAAAACCGCATTAACGTCGTCTTTTTTATTTATTATTATTTTTTTAATTATAACTAATGTTTCTTTATTCTACTTTTTTATTAAACGTCGTAGTTTAAAGCTTCACGATGGCTATTGACGACTGACCTCGGTAATTTTGAGCCTCATTTAAAGGATGATTACAACATATGAGCAGACAGTCCAATCTCTTAACTTCCACACTATGGCAATGTGAATGTTTTAATATACGACAGAGATTTAACTCTTTACACGGCGGTTCCTTAAAGGCGTCAGGACTCGAGCCACGATTTAATGACCATGACCACTCAGTTACTGTAGCAACACACATAAAGGTTGCAGGAAAACTGTAATCGATATCAATTCTAAAATCTATATATAGAAAGGAGAAAAGTGACTCCCTCATCACGATATCTCCGAAACTATCAGACCTATAAACTTGAATTTTGTAGGCGTGTTCTTTTCATGGAGTAGAAATCCACTAAGAAAAGATTTTGCGAAAATCGACCCCAAGATGTTGCAAGGGTTTAATAGCCATTAGTGAAAAATCTTCCTGTTTCTGAACTATAAGACCTACAGACTTGAAATTTGGTAGGCCTGTTACTTTCATAGAGTAGAAATCCGCTACAAGAGAGATGCCTTTACGTACCTTGATCCCCAAAAGAGGGGTTGCGAGGGATTAAAAAGCGTTATAGATGAGGAGTTTCGTTTCGAACTATTAAGCCTACATAGTTGAAATTTGGCAGACGGTACCGCTTTCATTTGATGAAATCGGAAAGAAGAGGTTTTTGCGAAAATTGACACACAAGGTATTTGTGATGGCGTTTTGTATAAAAGATTTCCTTTTCCTTACTAAACCTACAAACTCAAAATTTGGAAAACATGTTACTTTTTGTGAGAAAGAATCAGCTAATAAGGGGGAGGGTACAAGTCGATCCTTTAGAGGGTGTTAAGTGGGCATTAAAAGTTTTAAAAATCCCTTTCTTCAACCTTGCACCTAGATTTAAATTTGGCAATCACGAATTTTTGGTGAGCAGAGATATGTTAAAAAAGTCATTTTTTAGTTTTGCAACACACTAACTTAAAAACTAACACATTAAAATTTATTAACCTTTTCGAAATCTCTATTAGTTTATTTTCAATTCCTCAGTGTGGAGAACGGATATACCAGCTAGTATGGTATAAATTCATTTCAAAAAGTAAACTCTAATGATTTTAAACTTCTCTCTATTTGTTACTTGAAAATAGCGAATGTAATATTAAAGTTTATACCAGCCGTGTCCGGAAACTAGAACCATTTTCGAAAAATCATATAAAACATCTTTTTTTCATAGCATCATTTATTTTTATATGAAGAACAAATCAAAAACTATTCTTCTTCTTAGTTACCACCATTGTTCAGACATTTGACACATCAGGGAAACGAACTTGTCTCGGCCATTGCTGAAATTCTGCTTGGTGGAAATTTATAACAAAACAATATTAGTGTGAACTGTCTGTTTTCATGAATTTTCACTTTTCAACCAAACCGTCATTGACAGCAGAAGGCCGCCCATTCCGCACTTCGTCATCAGCATTGGTTCGCGCATCATTGAACTGTCGAATCCACTTTCTCCCCATCCATCCTTCATTAAATTCCACAAGTTGACGCGGAATTTTAAAGGTTTTTAACATTCCTTGTATTCAAAAAGCAAATTATCGAACGCACTTCACAGTCAGCGCGATTGACAATCGTCTTTAAGGGGGTTCACCATGTTACGGCCTGTTTTGCCAGGCATTTTTAGGAATTTTTTTTTTTTTTTTTTGACGACGGTAAAAAAGATAGAATTATAAGTTTTTTTATCCAGTTATTTATATGTGTTTTAAAGTATGTATATAAATGTAGCTAAAATATCAATAAAACGATGAGTGGACTTTTTAGTAGACACTTCTGAAGAAAAAAGTTTCGGAGCCTAAAAGCAGAGAAGGGTTTTTGTTTATATTTTTGTCATAAAAATGGAAAAATTTTGAATTTTAGAATGATTGTAGTTCATTTGGTGCATATATATGTGCTAGGAGTCTACCCTATAAATTTGAAGAGAAGTCATTCGGTCAAACCATTCTTGAGATATGATGGAGGACAGTTTGAAAAACACAGTTTTGAGAAAAACGCGTTTAAGAATTTTAAGTCAATTGAAGCAATGAAAATCTTAACTTGCGTGCTCCGAACAGCTGCTCTTTTGGCTTTTTAACGGCTTTATAACGGCTTCAAATTTTAAAAAGCTACCACCGTATTCTAGACGCATGTTAAAAAAGCAATTTATAAAAATAAATTTTTTGATTTTTGAAATTATCACATGGGTAACATTGAGACGCTCACCTAACTAGCAGATTGTAAAAACAACACAATCTGCCTTGAATGGCGTCAATGAAC
Organism: Trichonephila inaurata madagascariensis; assembly: GCA_019973955.1. Lineage (NCBI taxonomy): Eukaryota > Metazoa > Arthropoda > Arachnida > Araneae > Nephilidae > Trichonephila > Trichonephila inaurata. The sequence continues at coordinate 81,204 of BMAV01003089.1, forward strand.
TGATAATCAACCAGACAAGTGTGCGTAAGGGTTGAATTCCGATTCTATCACTGCGGTTGCGGTAGAACGAAACGATACTTAGTTTCAGACATACCAGGTGCATATACCGTCAAGCAATCATTTGAATTTTTTTAATTGCAATGCTAAGCAAATATATTAATAAAATGTTTTTAACACTATATTGAATATTTATTTTACATTTTTTAGAAAATAAGTAAATTTAAACTTAATACAGCCTACTCTAGGGAAAATAAAGGGAACAAATAAATAAATAAATAAAGATTATTCCCTTTATTATTTTTTCATTTCTTCGAACCGCATTTAAAATTATAATGAAATATTATTCCCGTTCTAAGTAAGAAATATTTTTTAGAGGATAAAGCTGTGTTCACTTCAAATAAAAAGTCCTTTGGTGTGCTTTTTAAAAAATTATTTTAGTAAATTTAATAAGAATTTTTACAGTTTAAAATCAGGTTCATTATTCATATAAATTAGTTCTATATTTTGAAAAATGAGTTTAATATTGGAAGACAAAAGAAACAAATTATGTAAAAAAGAAATTTTTTAATTATGCATTTTGGTTCAAATCTTCAGAGAATAATTCTCTGGATTTTCAAGTATGAAGCATTGCATTACTTTTACGAATTCAAAATGATGTCTTAATATTTTCAACAAATATACGACAAGAATATTTTAAATTTATTTTCAAACAAATGCAAACTTCTTTCAATGAGCTTTTACATTAGAAGAATGTTTTAAAGTACTTATGCCAAACTATTTATTTTTGTGAAGAAGATAATAATTATTAAACACACATTTTTTTACAAAAGAATAAAGCATTTGAATCTCGAAATCTTATTTTTTGCTGATACATTAAGTGTCTGAAAGCTATGCGGCGGAAATATATATTCTGAGACAGTGGCGCACACAAGGGGGGTGTCCTAGGAATCTGGACACACCCCATAGCCCTTGATTTTTTCCGATTAGTTATAAGCATATAGATATATTACGTAAAATTTAATTACACATTTTATTTAGTAATAATTAATTTTGTTAATTAAGGCTAGTATTTATTCAATAATTAATTTTGTATTAATTTTGTTCCCGAAATCGACAAAATCAAAAAGAATATGTTGGGCGACGTATTGGAGCATGATGCAAAATAGGTGGGGCTTTTCGACCCTGGGAACCTTGAAAATTTTTGTGTGCTACTGTTTAATATGCAAAACACAGTGGGATCAGAATCAAATCTAGATGCTGCAGCCACTCTCAGCAAAATTTGAATGAGTTTCCCCGAATATACAGTGAAATTCGTTTAACGCGAAAACGCTTAAGACGAAATATAGGGATTATACGAAATAATACAACGGTTCCGGCAAAGGATTAGAATTTTCATGCAATGTTTTCTCTTAACATGAAACAAAACCATAACATGAAAAAGTGCCTTCCTTCTAGGAAGGAAGGGAACAAAATACGGAAAATACCAACCACGCAGGCGATATTTAAGCGGGGGTGTGAAATGAAAAGAAGTGGTTTTCTCACATGTGTTCCATAGAAAGAGGCTAACTTGGCTTTCGAAATACTTTCGGAATAGCCTGTGACACGAAACCAATTTGACATCAAAGCTACTTTTCCCCCTCCACGCCTACAAACGCCACATTCCCAATCCGCCATTTCAAATCCCTTTTAATGCAAACAAATAAATAAAATAGACAATGTATAAAATAAATCAGTAGCAATCCAGTTACTTAGATTTAAAATGGGGATCTAAAGAAAATGGAGAACGAATTAACAACTCAGCAACAAAACTTATTGGGACAAATTATTCGGATCAAAATTTTCCCTCTATATCTTAGCTCTATTTTTCTCATATTCAGCAATTCTTATTCGTGAGTTACAAATTTGTTTTAAAAGCTGCAATTTAATTTTTTCAATTAAAGGTTATTATCTGAATTGAGATGTAGTTATTTGGCTGACGGCTGATGCATATTTTTGAAAAATTTGTCAGCAATGTTTTCATTGGAAAAAAGGACTTATTTTAGTTATTAAAACGTGTCTCACCTTTGTGGTGTGTGGCTTTACCCTGAGGAAATGTCTGAAGAGGTTGAAATGCACATCTTGATCTCGAGAGCAGGGGAAGAAGCGCATGCCCAAGCAGTTCCGCAGGGGCGGCACCGAAGGAAGGCCAGCATACTGGGGATGCTTCGGCTCGTATCCTTCCATGAATCTGAAAAAGCAATTCTGATTGTATCTAAAGTAAATAGATTGCAATTTATAAAATAGTTTTGAAAAGTCAATACATTCATACAACAGCGAATGAATATTAAAAAAATTAATTATATTAACTGGAACTATACTTAAATAATACTTCTGATATCTAACAAGTATTAATAGATAAATATTATAGCAGGTAAAAATTCTGTTCTACACTTCCAATAACTGAATGATTTATGACTCTTTCTATGATTTTTTACCCCTAGAACTACCAATATTTCAGAGTATTAGAGAGATATTGCTTAAAACGTTACGAAACAAGTACATTTACCCAACTCGTTTTTTACACGATTTTGAAAGAACAAGCTACACGAATTTAAAACCTCTTGTATCCTTTCTATGAGACGCTCCCTGGGACGGGGCGAATGCGGGAAAAACTTTCACTACAGGACGGGGCGTTTGCGTCGCTCCAAAAAAGCATAAATAATAAAATTTCCGTCCCCAACGTCTTTTTCGGTACCCCTTTAGAATACAATATAAATTGTTTGCTACATTAAAACTAGAATGTATAAATTTTTTTCTTTAATTTATATGAAATTATATAAAAAAAAATATTATTTACCTCGGGAAAAAAAATTTTTTGTAAGCGCTATTAAATTTTTTTTCAAAAATTTTTACGACGAAACATGAAATAAATTTTCAAAAAAAAAAAAATTAAAAAAAAGATTATTTAAAAAAAAGAACTAGAAAAATTAAAATGAAATTGAGTGTGGAAAAATTTTGAAGCAGGGAAAACCCTAACCCCTACATTAGAAGATTTGCAAGCATAAAATTTTTGTTCTTTTTTATTATTTACGCAAGGTTTGTGATATGCATTTTGGGTTTTTTCACCCAAAAGTTTAAAGGATAGAAAATGCCTTAAAAAAATTAAAAAAAAATCTAAATTGGGTTTTAAAAAAAGTACAGAAATATATAAAAAAAAAAATTGACAAACGCGCAAAACCCCAAAATACTCTACACTGCTAAAAAAAAAAATAAAAAGCATTGGGAAGGTTATTAGAAACGCGAATGTTCTACACTGGTGGCAAAACTTAAGCAACAGGTGTTATTGCCATAACTACGAAAAATCATCTGAAAACATGAAATTCTGAAATGAGGGGGTGTTATGTCGTAAAGGATGACAAAAGCATGGGCCCTAAAAAAAGGAATACAACGCATACGGTATGGAATCAAAAAAAAACAAGTTTTATTGAACGCATATATCGTGCTATGATTGTCTATCAACAGGGAACAAAACGTTTTCAATATGGTATAGCCCCCTTTACAATGGTTGTTTTGCACCTCTCCGCATACTCAGAACCAGCTGGTCAAAATTTTTTTTAGGTAGGGTGCCCATTCCTCAATCAACCGCAGTTGTTGGTTGTACTGGATGATTGAGCGTGTGGCAATTCTCCCCAAAGCATCCCCCCATGTTCGATGGGATTTAAATCTGGGGGGCACGCTGGCCCCCTTGATATATCTTCACTTTCCAGCAGCTCCTCAACAGCAAAGAGTGCATGTGGCAGTGCATTGTCATCCATAAAGATGAAGTCTGGGCCAATGGCACCCCGGAAAAAATGCGATGGGGAAAATACCTCCTCACAATAGCGATCCCCGGTTACAGACCCTCTGTCAAAAAAGGGGGCCAGTTTCGCCTTCAGCATAATGCCACAGACAAAAACCCCGGACCACCGTAACGGGCTTTTCCCTTTATTTTTGGGGGTAAAAAACCCGGGGCCCCATCTCTCTCCCAAAACAAAACGTTGAGAATCGCCTTTAACGAACCACTCTCATCCGTAAAGGGAAAACCGCTCCATTGATCAGTTTATTTTGTCTTTTTTGTAAGGGGCTTCGTCCCTCTTTTAACGGAGGCAGCGTTCAGGGCGGGGGGCGAAAAGGCCCCTGTGAAGGCGTCGGGCCCGCCCCACCTTGTCGACTTGTTGCTGTACAGAGTTTCTGAGTAATGGCCCCCCTGACGCTGTCGAACTTTTGCCTGCGGATGAAAATCGGTCATCCGCATTTGTCGTCCCCGGGTGGCCCAAACCTTTCTAACAGCTGTACCTGGGTTTGGAACGCTTTCAAGCGCGCGAAACGAAATTTTTTTGATTCCCAACTCTCTCTACACTGATGACAGTACGCCCCCCCCTCCAGCTTTTCCCTTC